>CAUYPK010113222.1:0-25715 GCA_963574355.1 Loris lydekkerianus
TTCACGGCCACATGGGGACACTTCAGCTCTTGGGTTCTTTAGTAGGGGAGTGTCTTCTAACAAAGTCCAGGAGATTACGGGCTGGGGAACTGGGGGGGAAGGACAAATACCACGACCAGGCGTGACCACAGGAGCATTCAGTGCCAGCGACTGTGTCTCCAGTGCTACGGAGCCAGGGGCACATTCACGATGAGATTTTTCAAGATCCAGTCTGTGTGAACCACAGCCGGTCTCCTAGGAGTCCTAAAACTTTAATTAGACCTAGCAGGTCCCAGAGCTAAATCCCATAATCCCTTAAATCTATAGCAACAAGTTAGGCGTGAGAGTTTTAGTTACACTGAATGTAGAGACCCTCTGACTGCCACGTCTCTGAGCCTCTGAATGATCCTTCACCAGAAAACATTATTCAGGATGGAACTAGCTTCTCCTGAAACCCCAATTACTGGTTTACTGGTTTACCAGCCCTAACCCTGGTTACTACTGATTTCTCTGTTAAATCCCTGGGACCACACCAATAATAGTTATGAACACCTTACACACATATAAGCTCATTTATTCCTCATAAATATTATAGACTTTGGATAATATGTAAAAAATATCTATAGTAACAAGATGTAAAAAATAATATCTATAGTAACAAGAAAAACGGACAATCGTTGCTGAGTGCTTAATGTAGACCAGGCACAGTTCTAAACACATTACATGAAAGAACTCAGAATTCCACTTAAACACCACTGTGATGTATTATTACTATTCCCATTTTACAGATGGGGACATTTCCATGTGTTCCGGGAGAGTTAGGATGTAGGCTTGGGCTCATCATAGGAATCAGAAATGTGTGATTTTTCTTCCCACGGCTACCCCAGTTCCACAAAATGGAGTGCACTGTGGCTCAAGGAGAGCTTTGTAAACATGCACATTTCAGGGCTGAGCCCATAGAGATACATGATACATTGAGACTCTGTATCTCTATGGAGAGAGATGCTGGAATATGCATTTTAGCAAACTCCCGGACTGAATCAGTTCTGGAACTAATGCGGTCTTTAAGAGGATGGAGGCCTATCTTCTGATTCTAGAGGTACCATATCCCTGCCTAGGGGAGCTCCCCTCGCCTGCTGAGCAGAGAAGCAGGAGGCCAAGAACTAGATAGCATGCTGCAGGCATGCCCGCACAGAGAGAAGAGTGCCCTTCTGCCACCACACCCCTTGAAAGAGTGAACTCTGTATCCCCAGGAGAGGGCAGGGAGGGGCAGAGAGAGGAAGCTACCTAAAGCCTCTGGAAGCCCTAGCACCCTGGGGCCCAAACAAGGGAGTCCCCTGTGGGAGGCAGAATGAGAGACTATTGGAGGAGGAGAGGGGCTGTGGGCCAGCAGCCTCAGGGCCAGGGAGACACAGGGGGAGCGTCTGTGACTGCAGAGTGATGCCACAGCTACAGTAACTGTACAGGAACCGGAGACCCAAAGTTTGCTGTGGGACTCCTTTTTTCTTTGTTAGTGCTTTGGGAGCTGAACCCTTCTGGACCCCACCCTCCCAGAAATGATTCCATTTCACCACTAGGGAATGGGTAGCAAAGCCTAGTCTGTGGTTGAGGAAAGGCAGGGGAAAGCTTTCCTGAATCTTCAGTGGTGAATCCATCTGTTTAGTTAGCTGTGGGTTGAGTAGATGGAGAACTAGTGAGAGGAAAGGCTTGGGGCTGGGAGGAAAAGGTGAAGAGGGCCACTTTATATGAAGGAGGTGGTGAGCTCTCAAACCCTGGGGATGTGAGGCCTGCATTGAGCAAGATCATCTCCTATAAACCATCCTCGGTTGATGACACATACAGCAGACAACTGGGAATCTGGATCATTGCTGATTTTTGTTAAGTGCTCACTTTGTACCAGCATGGTGCTGGCTTCACAACACTATATGATAAATCCTATTATTACTGTACCCATTTTACAGATGAGGCTCAGATAGGTCATGTGACTTGTCCAAAGGCACACAGCTAGTAAGGAAGCAGAGCCAGGATTTGAACCCAGATAGTTTTACTCCAAAATGTTGTCCACTAGACCTTAGGAAGGACCCCCCCCCCACCTAGAAACGTGAGGACACTTCACCCTCGGCTGTGGCTTTACACGGGCAACTCCTGTTCACACATGACAGCTCTTGGTAAAGGAGGTATTTCAAATCTGCCATGAATCTCCTTGGGGATGAATTCAAGGTTGGTACCAGGAGGAAAGGGTGAGAGGAGGGTCTCAAAGTCTATAAGTTCCTGTATGTTACCCTCTTTTGATATATCCCCCCGCCACTGCCAGGCTGAAGAAATGCCAGGGTTGAGGGGCAGCAGAGGGGTAGATCTGTTTGATTCCTTGTACTGAGGCCTCTTAACACTTTTGGAGCCCTAGTTCAGTGACTCAGATAACTCGGCCTGAGGGTACACTTGCAGGGAATTCTCCTATCTCCTATCCCACTCCAGTATGTGAGATTCTTTCTCCTTCCTGGACCCCAGTTTCATTAAATGAATCTTTTTCTTATTCCCTGAATCCTGAGTTTCTGCTTCAGTAAATTGCCTTCCACCCCAATTTTAGCAAGGATGGAACCTTACCTCTCTGGCAACAGAGCTTCTTAGTACTTTTGGCCTGGCCCTGGGTCCTGCTTCCACACTCCCGCTTGGAGGCTCATGTTTGCACATACAATGAGCTCATGTTCTTCCCTCTGTCTATCAGAATTGGCTTTCCGAAAGGGATGCATCCAGATAAGACTTAACAGGTTGACCCTCCCAAGAGGCTGGCATTTTAACTGACGCCAAAGCCCTGAGTCAAAGAAATTATGTACTTAAAAATTCTCGAGCCCTTGGGAGTGGATAGGGGGAGATTTGGAAGGCCGAGGAACATTCTTAATGCTCCTGGAATGCCAAAGGGTAGACAGAAAATTCAGGCTTCCGCCAAGCCAGGACCTGGATTATTTGGGTTATAATCAGAACGTATAATCTCCCTCTCCCTACCCAATACTCCAGACTTTGGCCAAAAGCTTTCTAGACAATGAACCTTTATGATCCAAGCACCATTTTCTCAGAGCTCCTTCGCAGGAGGAGGGCTAAGAAACTTCACGAGTTACCAAAGACCACACAAACAGGCAGTAGTCAAGGCAAAAAGAAATTTCTCCCAAGACTAGTTGTGCTCTATAGGCTGAGAATGAATCCAGTTTCCGCCAGACACCAGGTGAATTTCTTTCTTGGTTTCTCTAGCACTGGTCATCACATTGTTCTTCTCAAATCCTCTTCAGACCCAGCACTCTTGGTAGGCTACAGATAAGAAGCTGCCTATTTTGCTAGAGAAACTGAAGGTGGCCAGCCCTGGTCTAATGAAAACCTTACACTTTTTGATTTGCTTAGGAC
Organism: Loris lydekkerianus; assembly: GCA_963574355.1. Classification (NCBI taxonomy): domain Eukaryota; kingdom Metazoa; phylum Chordata; class Mammalia; order Primates; family Lorisidae; genus Loris; species Loris lydekkerianus. Next base: position 3,376 of record CAUYPK010113222.1, read on the forward strand.
TTTTTCCTTCCACGATGCTGTGGAGAAATAAATGGGCAAGACATGCTTGTTTTGTCCTGTTCTTATTCATGGCTGAGGAAGGACGTCATTATGAAAGCTCAGAAGGACATTGTTTTTAGTAGGGGTCATGACAGTTTTTCCTAATGGCTTCTTAGCCAAGGCATGCCTGCCCCTCACCTCCAAACAAGTTCTGCACCCTAAGAATGATTTGTTTTCAGTGTTGGGGGGAAAGAGCATAGGTAGCAGGGCCTGGCTCTGGCATCCTAGGCTATTTTGAGGGACTTCAGCAGTCCCCAAAAGAAGGAAAAGAAAGGCTGACTCCCCTTTCGGAACACCCACTGGAGCTCCGTGAGGGACTGACAAATGGTCTGGTCTCTTAGTAAAGCAGTAAAAGCATTAGAAATGCTCCTTTTCTGGGGAGGCTGTAGCTATTTTGGCCTGTTTTCCATTAAAATAGGAAGGCATTGGAAGGGAACAGCTCACGGCATAGCATGGAGCCTCCCCATTGTGGCAGGATTTCTAACTGCGTTGAGAATCAGCCACATTGCTCTTCCTTTTTAGCAGGGAAGAGTTTCTAGATTCCCATTTATACACTCTCGCTTGCAACATCTTTCACTGTTTCAGCAAATTACTGCATAAAAAATGGAGAAGCAAGCAGGGGCTGTGCCCACAGTCGTAGCTGTGGTTGCATTTAAGACATTCAAATGCCAAGGGTGCACTTCTCCCATTCAGTTCAACATAAGAAATCAGGTGTGCATGGCATTGGTGAGCAGAAGACCCCAGAGGACAGGTGGAGTTTCTGGTTTGCTGGAGTTTGGGGGAAAGAACAAAAAGGCATTTTGATTTCCCAAACTAAGAAGCAGTTGCAGTGGGTAGGAAGGTCATAAATTTCTCTCATGTCATGGACCTGCCCACACCTCAGTCAGATAACGATGACCTTCCCCAGGTCCTACCATCTTCTCCCCCTCCCCAAAAGGCAGCATGAGCATCAGTGAGCCCGGTACTTACAGGTGCAGAGGAATTTAGAACAGGAAAATGGAGCTCTCAGGCTCCTGAATGCCTGCCGAGTCAGTTGCATCAGATTAGGAAGTGATGATCGTAAGAATAAGAGGTTTGGAAAATCTTGTCCCCCACACTCCCCACTTGGTCTTCTCAGCCTGCATCCACACTCAGACCATTCCCTAGGACGTCTCCCATCCTTCCAGGCTGCTTGGTGCCTCCGTGCCCCTTACCGTGAGGGTGCTGGCAGCCACACTGCCTCTTTGAGCCTGTGGCCTGGCAAGGTAGTCAGGCTCCTGGGATTAGGTTGGCAGGAGTGACTGTCCTCCAAACGATCAGCCCAAAGAAAGACAGAGAGCAAGCAAACCCGAAAATGGGTCCAGGATCGACAGCTCCAGGTCCTTAGCATGTTCCAGGCGTATTCCGAAAGTGGCATCCACAGCAGAGAAAGTGTCCCAAAATAGCTCAGGCTGCCAATGCCTTGCTGAAACCTGAGAAAGAATTGCTGAATTCAAAGATCTGGGTCGCTGTGGGTGTGTGATCAAAGTGCAGATTTGTTGGTAGGAGGAACTCAAGCCATGCTCTTGGGAGAGGCATGAGGTCACTTGGGTCATGGCCTGCCTTCTCGTTTCCAACTAACTTGGTGGCAGTGTCAGAAAGCTCCACTGTGCTTAGGGAGGGGGCTGGAAAAAGATCCTAGGAATGCTGTTTTTATATCCAGGTTTCTGATATGCTACCAATATGAAATAGCAATGCTCTATTTTCTGCATCTCAAACAAGGGAATCGATACTATGCAAAGGCTTCTTTACGATATTGCTTCATGACTGATGAAATTCCCTTTCCAGTAGATTTTTCATTTCTTTTGGCCTTTGGCATAAGTAAATGTCAGCTTTTAAAAAATCAACAGAGAAGAGCAAACAGTAGGGTCTCTGTGACTTTCTTGGGATTTGAGAAATCTCCCCTCCCTGGCTTCTGACTGGATGGTGTCTGTACATTGCTGCCTATGGTACTGGGAAAAAATGAGGTCCACCCAGACATGCTGTCTCATTTTTATATTTGCTGAGATCTTGGGACACTCTCCTTTCATCAGGTATGTTGAAAACGTTAGGATTGTCTGCACAGAGTCAGGGTCAATACGTGGAAAGGTCAACATATGTCATTTTTAGACTGGCCTTGGGGTTGAAAAAGTAAAAGCCCAGAATTTGGTATCTAGTTCAAGCTCTGCCTGTCTTTTGCTGTATGAATTTGAGCAAGTCGCTTCTGTTTTCTGGACCCCAGTTTTCTCTTCTGTAAACTGAAGACACTAATCCCCATCCTAATTCTAACCCAATGGCATAGAGGGAAGAGTAATGCAAAGAGTTGAGAAAACCCTACGTAGGGAAGGGCTTGTTCGTAAGTAAATGGTGCCATTCTTCAAGTTTTTAGAGGACCTTGACCGGAGCCCAGTGTAGTCTAGAAAACTAGGCACTATGGGTGTCATAGTCTAAGGATTGAAACTGTTTCTGCTTTCCAGTTGTGGGACTTTTGGTAAGTTGCCTAATGCTCAGTAGCTCAGTTTTCCAGTCTGTCAAGTGGGTATACAAGTAATAGGTTCACATTCCTTTATCTGAAACTGTTGAAACCAGGCATAGTTTGGAGTTCAGAATTTCTGGATTTTAGAAAAGTATTATGGTACCTGTAACACATGTAACACTCCTTAAAGAGATCTTGGACGGTACACTGTGATCAAACATAGTACTATTTCTACATGGGATCAACAAATAACTTTATGTCAATTCATGCCCAATTTTGCCCCCAAGGGAACTTGCCACAGAATTTTAGTTTTCAGAAACTTTGGTATGTTAGAGAGACACACAGGAAATTGTGGAAAATGAAAGAAGTGAATACTTCTTTAGTGCCTGCCATGTGCTAGGCGTTGTTTTAAGTATGTACTAACTCAGTGACTTGGCCCAATAAGCCTGTGAGGTAGGCAGTATTATTGTTATTATCCCCCTTTTACAGATGAGGAAATAGATTCCTGAGAGAGGTTAAAGCACTTGCCTAGGGTCCCAAAGTCAGTTAGGAGCAGACCTGGGATTCCACTCCAGATACTTTCAGTTTCAAAATCTGTGTTCTTAGCCATTTTCTCTACCTAATCCATGGAATTAAGATGAGGCTTGAAATACCTACAGGGGCCAAGCAGGTTATTGTGAAAAAGTAAAGGTGACCGGGTGGGGACTGAGGCACAGTGGTGAGCACACACTTGTTCTGCAGGGAGCAGCTTACCCAGCTCCAGCTGACTGCTGCTATGTTAGAGTGAGGATCCAAGTCTTTCTGTTTTTTTTTTTTTTTTTTTTTTTTTTTTTTTTTTTTTTTTTTCCCAGAGAAGCCAGAAATCCAGCTTTTTATGTGAAATCTCCTTACTTTTGAATGTTGGCAACTAATAAAAAAATGTTAAAAATATTGTATGGGTCAAATAAAATCTGTCTGCAGTCTGGATCTAGCCTGTGGCAGCCAGTTTGTAAGCTCTGCAATGAGAAAATAGATGTGAAAGTGGTTTGGGAACTTACAGACGTGTTCTAGAAACAGAAAGTCTCATTTTAGGGTTAGGCCTTTTTTGCTTTTTTAATTTCCCTTGACTGTGGTCTAATTTTTTTTTTTTTTTTTTTAAACTGGTGTTCTTAGCCTGGTGGAGATGAAAAGTCAGAATTAAATAGAGACTTCAGTGAATTTGAATGCTTCATTCCTTTGGCAGGCTGGGTAAATGAGAAGCCTAGGTGTACAGGACGGGCTAAGCCTCAGAATTCCTGCCACACCCACGGGCCCCTTCTAAGGAGTTTCCATCCACAGACCCTAGCTGAGAGAAGTAGCAGTTTCTTATGAATAGGTGGCTATGTTTGGTGATCCTGCTTTCCCCTGGCAATAGCTGATTGAGCCAGGAGAGGGCATCTGATCCCTCAGTAGTCGCTCTACGGGCTGGCAAGCAGCCTATGAAGGACCTGGGATGAGAGCTCTGCCCAAGAAGTACAGTGGTGACTAAATTCGGGCCAATGAGAGTGTCTCTCTTGGGGAGTTTGCATACCACACCTAGAAAGAGTGAGCAATTGGCACCAGGGGCAGAAGCTGTACACAGAGGACCAACAGAGCTTTCTGAGCTTCAGCTATGTGCCCAGTTCTTTACACAGGTTGTTTTGCTTTAAATATCCAAAGAGCATGTGAGGTGGGCACTATTATTATCTCTGTGTTACAGATGAGGAAACTGAGCTGAAGTAACTTGAAGTTCTGGGGTTTGAGCCCAGGCCTGTTTGAAGTTAAAACTGGGCATATGAACCCCAGTGGCAGTGGTTCTTAAACTCTAGATTGTTTCACAATCACTTGGGTTAACATGCAGGTTCCTAGGGCCCCACCCTACACCTATTGAGTCTTTGAAAGCCCCTTCCTGCTCTGCAATCTGCATTTTTAAGGCGGCTCAGGCTGCGGTTGGTGCAAGGATTTCCTCACTATGCTTTTATTTTCAGAAATGCAGTTTTAGGGAATACGGCCTACACTTTCAGAAACAGGGTCAATGTCAACAGATGTGGTCAAACTCTAATTTGAAGTCCTTTGGAAATGGGGCCAATTCTGCAAAGAAGGGGACATCAGTTCTCTTTTCTCATCAAGGAAGTCTAGACTGACCCCAGTCAGTCTGGGGACAATGATGGGATTGAGATGAAGGCTCAGCAGTTGTATAGAGGATCCTATCTGCTCTTTGGGGGTGGGTACAGAGCTCCTAGCTAGTGTATCTGCTCACTAAGCATTTTCCACCAGGAGCACAGACTGTAGGAACTCAGTGCACTGACAAGAACATGAGAAAAGTGCCAACAGACACATTGTAAACTATGAAACTTAAAATGTAAACTGAGTTGTTAGTCTAATAACCATAGAGGTTCTTCTCAGCCCTGCAGAATTTGTGTAAGAATCCCATCCATGTTCTTAGTTACCCTATTGAGAAAAATGCTGAAGAGGAGAGGGTCAAGGCTAGAGAACTCTGTCTAGGTTGTTGCAGAACTTCCACTCTGGCAGTGGTATTCAGCTGGTATTGAATTCCTCTGTCTTTAGGAACTCTCACTGGGAAGACGAGTCATAGTCTGAAGCGTGCTCAGAGAGCCTCAAGTCCCAAACTGTTTTGTGTTACAAATGTTCAATGGCATCAGACACTTATTCCTACAAGAGAGGCGTGTGGTCCAAGGGGTGACACAGGTCAAATGTCTTGGCCAAGTCCTGCCTCAGCAAGGCTTGAATCCACACTTGGCAACTTTTACTTCTCTCAGTCCATTGCTGTGGACACTTTATCTATGTTGACATCCTCGCTTAGGCTAAGGTCAAACTCTGTTCTTCTTTCTCCTAGCCGGAAAGACTTCCTGTCGTATAGGTCTCTGATCTTATTTGTGTTGATATTTTAATTCTGAGTGAGTCCCCAAAGCAGGTCCTTAGACAAGTGGCCATCCTCCAAGAAAATTGCAACTGTCCAGGGTGCAGGGAGGAAGACTGAGGACTACATAGTGAATGTTTTCTCAAGAGAAGAGAAATGTTTCATTTACTATCCTTTATTCTCTGTTGATTTCCTTTTCTTTTGGTATTGAAAGAAAGCCCTTTCTTTTTAGGAAATGACAATGTGGGGTTGTTTGGTCCTATTTCTTAATGCCTTGACTTGAAAAAAGAAAAACCTGGCAACCCAATATCAGTCCCCCAATTTTTTTGGTTTGCAATAGCTGCAAGTCTAGGAACCTGGTCTAATTCTGAGAGTTCTGCTAGTACCTCTAGTACCTCCTCTTGCCACTTACGTGCTAAGTGCTTATAAATTACCTGTTTCATAATCTGCAGCAGAATCTCTCTGAGGATTGACATCAAGCTTACAGCTCTGGGGTTTACAGTATACTGGTCTGTAGTTTCCTTATTTAAGAAAATTGGGACACTGCCCATTTGCAGTCTTCCGGTATCCCTCCTGTTCTCTCTGATTCCACAGATCCTTCAGGACGGCACCTAATGCAAGACAGTTCCGTTTGCTCTTCTTATAATGTTCTTCTCCCTATAGACTTGGACATGCATATACATGTTGTTTGGGGAGTTTGCAGCGCATCCAATGAAAGTGTAATTCCCAACTAACAGTCAAATCCTTTTCTTTGGAGCTACCCAGAACACACCTACCCTCTCTTCCATATGACAGCCCTTCAGAGACTTGAAGACGGTGTGTGACTCTCCCGTGAGTTAAGAGCACTAGCTGAGTCAGACAGACCCGAGTGACAAGCCCAGCTTCACTCCCTCTCAGCTGTGAGAGCCAAGGTAAGTTACTTCATTTTCATTTCTCTCTACTTCAGTTCTTTAGCTGATTTATCAAATGAGGGTAAAAAGCCCACTTCATGGGTTTATTGTGCAATAAATAATATAATGTATGTAAAGCGTTTAGCACAGTGCCTGGCATAGTAAACAGTCAGCAAATGCTATTTTTCCCCTCTTTATTTCTAAAGAGCCGGTGGGCATTTTAAGTGTCAGGGCTGTTAGTGAGCAAGGGATTAGGGATCATTTCTCCTTCCTGACTTATCAGGAAAGGCAGAGAACCCTAGAGTAGACCAGGTATTTCTTGATCCTTTGCTTGTCTGTTTTCAGTTATCTGGGTGCCTGTTTGCTAGGGCTGGGGGAGAGGATCTAGGCAAGGCTCATTTTCAACAGCTGGAAAGCTATTTGTTGACATATTGAACCAGCTCTTGTTTATGCTTATTTCCCTGAGCAGCTAGCCATGCAATCCCCCAAACTCAATTACCTTTTGTGAGGCGGCAGGAGCATGCCACCCCCTAGCTGTATTGATCAGTGCAGACTGGATGGGACGTGAGGGACTGAGAGATGCTAGGCAGCAATTGCTGGGCTTTTCTTTCCTTAGAAGGCCTCCCTTCTCTGTGTTCCTAGAGACTCTGGCTTTAATAGAGCAGAAGTCTATGCCTCAATGCAACCCTTTCTTGGTAGCCTCCTTAGAAGCAAGCTGATGAAAATGGTCTCAATGGGCCAGAACTTGGAACCCTGGAGTGCCCAGTGCCAGAATGTTTTTCTAACTGTAGCTCTTTGCACACACTGGGTTTTGCAAGCAATTGCATGATATGAACTCTGAATGCCATTGCAGCTAGAAAAAGTTTGGAAGTAAACACACCCAACTGTGAACAGGCAGAGGAATAGGACTTGCAGAGATGGGGGGGGGGGTAGTCTGAGGACTTCAGCTGTATCTATACAGAAGATTTCAAGTTTTTATCCTGAGTATATATTTTTAGAGTATTTACAGAAATAGATTACTCTGTTAAACATAAATAAAAGAGAATCAAGAAATTGTTTCTCCAAGGCAAACCAAAAAATACAAAGTAAAAGCCAGTCATTGGAGACACTTGTCAGAGGTCATTGCTGACCAAAGACCTTAGTGGTGCAACTGATAAGATTGTTGGGGGATAAAGGTTGCATGGGTAGGGGATGTTGAGATCCCTAGAGTGAGCTTGCAGGGAAGGAGTGGAAAGGGCTACAGATAGAAAAGAACCCTAGATCACAGAAAATTAACTTTTATTATTTTCTCATACAAGTACTATAGGCCCATTATGACAAATAAGAAAAGACAGATAAGGAAAATGATTATCCCCTCAAATCCCACCATTCAAGCCTAGTCACTGTTCACATTTTTGTCTATATCCTCCCAGACTTTATTTTTTCTAGGCAAAAATCTACACATCTATTTTATAAAAATCAGATCATTATGTACACACTAGAATATAATTTTCAGAGACTACATTAGTGACTGCTCCAGCTGCAGCATGATTCATTTAATCATTAAATGAATTATGTTCTAACATGAGGCATTTCAGTTATTTCCAAAATTGTTATGTTAGGATGGAAACTACATAAAGTGCTTGGTAGCTGTGTGACATTGGGGAAGCTAGGTAACCTTGCTGTGCCTCTGGTTTCTCATGTGGAAAGTGAAGGAGATAATAGTCCCTACCTCCTAGGGATGTTGTGAGTATCAAGTGTGATGATGTAGATAAATGCTTGACACAGTACCCAGCACAGTGAATGGTCGGGATATGAATGATGATGATGATGATGTTATGATGCTGTTGTTAATAGAGTGGATTTCTGTGACTGTGTTTTTGGTTTAGGGAAGAATAGAGAGTGACTGGAATTTTTCTTTTTGAGTAGTCTACTGTAGTGAGCTCTGGAGTAAGACAGAGCTGTATGCTTTTGGTCATGTTAATTTCCCTCACCGAGGGTCCATTTCCTTACCTGTAAGGATACTGAGAATGAAAAGGATGTAGTTCACAGGGTAGTTGTGAAGACCAAATAGGATAATGCTGGAGAAAAGCCCTTAGCACCATTCTTAGCCTATGGGAAGAGTTCAAGCAGGGTTAGTTGGTATTATTACTATTATTATTACTATAATGATTCAGCTGTTTGTTTTAACAAAGTCTCCTTGCTTGGTGGTGTGGGAGGTGGGGGTGGAGGCGGTAAATAGAGCACTTTGAGTTTTGAATCACTTGTCTGGTTACAAAGAGAGACAGTGGTTTTGGAACCAAACTGGGGCTCTAATCTGGGCTTTGCCATTTACTGGCTCTGTGACCGTGGTCTCGTAGACTTCTCTAAGCACATTTCCCCGTGCATAAAATGAGAATGATGTCAGTGCCTACCTTACAGGTGTTATGAGGAGAACAGAAAGATATATGTGTAGGGCTTAGCTCAAGCACTCAGTTATTTTTGGTTGCTAATTGGTTTATAACAACCTGAATGCCTCCCCCTCCTAACTCTGTTTCCCTATACCTGGGCCACTTGAACTTCACTGGGAGGCTTTGCCCTATCCAGGGCTCAGGGACCAATTATGCCCTTAGACTGAAGAAGTGATATTGATTCAAGAAGGCTGGAGGACTCTGGTCAACCTTCCTGCTACTTCTATTCTGGCTCTGTGCTCCAGTTCTAGAAAGCAGGCTGTAGCCCTGTTTCTATGAACAAGCCCTCACCTGGTGTGCTCGAGACAGGTGTGTTTTTCTTGCCAGCTGTCTGCAATCCACGGGGCCTTGCTGTTGAATCCCAGCCCTGTGGCAGGGACATTGGTTGCCAGATTCCCTTCCATGTGTCTGACCCTGGGGCAAATTGGCTTGGTGATTATTATGATTGCAGGGCTGTATTAAGGTGTCTGCTTCCCAGGCCCTGCTGGCCATCCTTTGAAGCTCTGCTTTCTCTGCACTGGAACCTCTTGGAATGTTTCTGATGCCGCTCTGCAGGATTTCTGGCCCCTGTTGCCTTCGCTCCAAGCACCTGCCTGTACTACCATGGCATACCAGCTGCAGGGTCCAGCCCCTAGCACTTCTGTGTCTGCCCGACCACAGAGGGCCTATGGCTCATTTCCTGAGCCAGGACCCTCTTAGTCTCATCTTCTTAATTGTGTCTTCTCTTTAGTCCTACCAGGGGTGGGCACGGTGGAGTGGGGTGTAGGCTGGTAGGACTGTTGGGGATTGCTGGGGGAGAGTGGAAGAGGGGTGGAGCTGCATAGGCCAAGTGTTAAAGCGGAGCTTCTGGAGGGCTGTCAAGTGAAAGGCGGCCAGAGGCAAATGTCAGAGCCTATATAGAGGCAGGAATCTGGGACCAGAGAGACAGAGCAAGCAGTAGCAAGTCAGGAGCAGTGGAGCGGGTGGGCGGGCAGGCTGGCTGGCGGGCAGGGGGCGTGGCAGGGGATAGCTAAGGGAGATTGCAGAGAACAGCTGCTAGTATTGGGTCTTACTTTAATGAACCGGTTGGGCACGGGGTATAAGTCAATTGGCCAGACCAAAAGCGCTAGGGGCACAAAAGATACTCTCTCCCTTTTCTCGGTCACTGGCAAGGTAAGATCTTTCTGGGTTTTGCCTGGTGGGAAACTGTGGCATGTTCAGGGATTTTTCTGAAGCTGAGCGGTAGAGTTCTGTGACTCCTCTTTTGACTCAACTTTCCCATTGCACCAAATTACTATAATAACCAAGGTGCCAGCAGGGGGGCACTATTTCCTTTACAACACCCCGTCTCAGAGTTGGAGATAGAGGAAGGGGTCTTGGTAATGTGACTGAGCACAGTGGTGGAGAGTAGGAGGTTCTGGAGGTCGAAGGACCCTGGAAGCTGTGTGACTGCAGGCAAATTGTTAAACTTCTTTGGGCCTGAATGTTCTCATTTGTAAGATGAAGCAAGAATACTACCCAAATCCCTTAGTGTTGCTGTGGAGACCTAATAAGATGATGTCAGTGCCTAGCAGAGTGCCTAGCAGAGTGTTGCCAGTTAGTGTCTGCTCAAGCAGTGCTCACTGCTGGTATTTCTATTGCTAGTTTTCTTGTTGCTATTGTTATCATCAAGGTACAGTGTCACTGGGTTGATGACTTTCGTAACATTGTCTCAAAGTAGCAAGTCTTCCAGTTTTGGCATGGGCGGGCCATGGGGACATGTCAACATTGTGTAATATTTGCACTAGTTTCCAAGCTGTGTGTCAAAGAGCCCCTTTTGGGGCTTCTCATGGCAGCGGGACTGGAGCTGTAAGACCTTGGGATTGTCCACCCCCATTTCATCGGAAGGATTTGAAATCTGTACATGTTATAGCCTGGGCTTCAAGCAAGCCATGATCTAGGATCTCAGAGAAATAATTGAATATTGACTCGAGGGATACCAAAGACAAGGCATCTTCCAGGAAAGGGTGGGAGTCAAAAATAGTTGTTTTGTTGCTGTTGCAGTGATCTCATTTTTTCCTCAACTCTGGCTAATCTGAAAAAGCTCATAAAATGGAAATAATAATAATACCTATTGCATAAGATGTTATAAGACCCAAATGGAATGATGCTTATAAAGGCCTGCACATTATAGGCAGCCACGTACAGTTGCCTGAAGTACGGTGACTGGAAAATAAGTCAGCAATAAATAGCAGCAGTAGTGGTGGGGTGGTGATGAATAATAATCATGATAGTAATAAGCAGGATTTTCAGTTCATAAAATGTTCCCAGTCATTGATCAGATAAATGGCTTCCTTTTCCTGAGGGCATTCAGGGCCATAAGAGTAGTAAAATGGGATCTGAACCACTGGCAGGATTCAGTGAGCCCTAGGAACTAATGATTCTTCTGGTGCAAAGGGCTTTCCCATTGGGAAAAGAGGCAGGAATCTGGGGTCTGCGATCTGGTGAATGCAACAGTCGGATAGAACGTAGTAGCCAGGAACCTGCACTTCTCACATATGGCCAGTAGGTGGTGCTGCTGTCTCATTTACTCGAGTACTGCCCGACTCCTGGGCTGCTGAGGATGCTGGAGAGGCTGGGCTGCGTACCTAGAATGGTTGGTTTGAAAAGGATGGAGACAGAAGGGATATTTTTTCCAGCTCAAAAGTTATTCATAGCTACATAGCTTCTTTAATCTGATAGGCCTGTCTCCAACACCACATACCTGGCAACATATAAAACAGGTCTCCATCATGAATCATTTGTTTAACAACATCTACTTGATTTTTTTTATTAAATCATAGCTGTGTAAATTAATGCATGATGTTAATTTTTAACCTCTAAATTTGTTTTTTCTTTACAGATTTTCTTACCACTTGAGTTTCAGCAGGACCTCTGATGTCATCACTTTAGGGGCTCCCTCCACACTGTCCTGTGGCTGTGGAATATATGTCAGTACCCTCACGTTCACTGCAACTTGACAATATGAGGGAGGAAAATGTCGATCCTCAAAACAGGGGCATGTCCTTCTCAAGACCAATGCCAGAAGCCAGAGCTGAGGTCCAAAGCGTGCATTCTCATGTCCCGTTGCCTACAGTCTCAACTTCAGCCTCAAACCCTGGAGGAACTTCAATGCAGCTGACGACATCTCCAGGCTTTGACACCATGTCTGCACCTCTAATGGGAACACCAAACTCTGGAATAGCGTCCCCACCGCTAATGTCAGTTTCAGACTCTGAGGCACTGTCCCCATTGCTAATGCCAGCCTCAGACCCTGGAGCACTGTCCCCATTACTAACGCCAGCCTCAGATTCTGGGGTACTGTCCCCATTGCTGACACCAGCCTCAGATTCTGGGACACTGTCCCCATTGCTGTCCACATCAGATTATGGGTTAATGTCTCCAGGGATGATGACAATTCCTGACTTTGGAATCATGTCCACAGCACTAATGGCACCAGACTCTGCAGAGATCTCACCATTGGCAATGCCAACTCTTTCCTCTGGAGCGATGTCTATACCTATAATGAGCACCTCATCTTCGGAGGCAATGTCCACACCATTAATGCTGGCACCAGATCCTGGAGAGATATCCCCACTTTTAGTGCCAGATATAAACTATGGAGGGATGTCCACACAGTCAATGCCAGCTCCAGACTCTGAAGCCATGTCCCCATTGCAAATTACAGATGAAGACACTGAAGCAATGTCCAAAGTGCTAATGACTGCCCTCGCCTCTGGAGAGCTTTCTTCACTGCTAATGTCAGACGTAGATTCTGAAGCGATATCCTCCCTGATAATGTCAGCCCTAGCTTCTGAAGATACATCAGCCCAGCCAACAAGCACCCAGGACTCTGGGGGAATATCCACCCCACTCATGTCAGACCCAGACTCTGGAATAATGTCTTCATTGCTCATGTCAGCTCCAGGCTCTGGAGCAATGTCCACACCACTACTGTCCGTCCCAAATGCTGGAGAAATGTCTACATTACCAAAGGCAGCCCCAGACACTGAAGCAGTGTCCCCCCTGCTAATGACAGCCCTAGCTTCTGGAGTGATGCCTACTCAATTGATATCAGCCCCAGGCTCTGGAGCAATGTCCCCATGGGTAACACAAAATGTAGACTCTGAAATCATGTCTGCTCCACCAATGACAGCAACAGCCTCGGGGATGATGTCCACACCATCAGTGAGAGCTTCAGATTCTGGAGCAGTGTCTACACCTCTAATGAGAGCTCCAGCCTCTGGAAACATGTCTACATTGCAAAAGATAGACCCAGCTCCTGTAGCCATGGCTACCCCACTGATGACAGTCACAAGTTCTGTAGCAGCATCCACAGAGCAAATGTCAACTACAACCTCTAAAGTGATGTCCACACAATTAACAGCAGCCAAAACTTCTGAAGTGATGTCCACAGGCTTTAGAAAAGGTACAGCCAATGGAGCAAAATCTACACAGCGCACGAGGGCCTCAGCCTGTGGAAAGATGTCCATGCCACTAAGGAGAGCCACGGCTTCTGGCACAATGTCCACACAACCAGTTACAGCCTCGGCCTCTGAAACGATGTCCATGCCGCAGTTGACAGCTCCAGCCTCTGGGTCAATGTCCACACTGCAAGCAAGAACCCCTGTCTCTGGAACAATGTCCGTGTCACAAATAAAAAGCACAGCGTCAGGATTGACATTGACACAGCAAACGAGAGCCACAACTTCTGGAGCAATGACAGCAAAATTCTCCGGATCAACATCTACTCTGTTCATGAGTGACACAGCCTCAGGAGGGATGTCCATGGCACCAATGCGATCTCTGGCCTCTGGGACATTGTCCAAGCCACTAATGACATCCAAAGCCCCTGGAAACATGTTTGTGGAGCAAATGACAACGACAGCTTCTGGAGCCATGTCCACACCGCTAATGAGAGACACAACCTCTGGAGCTCTGTCCATGCCAGAAATGACAGACACAGCCTCTGGAGGGATGTCTGCACTGCTACGGAGAGCCACAGACTCTGGAGCAATATCCACATCACAAATGACTGTGACAGCCCCCGGAACTATGTCCATGCCACCAATGAGAGCCTCGGGCCCTGGAGCAATGCCCACATCACTCTTGAGAGCCACAAGTTCCGGAAAGATGCCCAATCAGTCAATGAGCACCCAAGACCCGGGGGGGATGTCCACATTGGTCACGAGATCCATGTCCTCTGGGGGGATGCAAATGAGACCCCAAGCCTCTGAAGTGATGCCCACACCAATAGTGAGAGCCAGGGCCTCTGGAGCGATGGCCACACCACTAATGAGAACCTCAGATTCTGGCGAGATGTCCCTACCACTAATGTACCCTCCGGCTTCAGGAGAGATAGCCACACCTCTGAGAGCCCCAGCTTATGGAGCGATACCTGCTCCACAAATGACAGCCACAGCCTCTGGAATGATGTCCATGCCACAGATGAAGGTGCCAATCTCCGGAGCAAAGTCCACACTGCTCATGAGATCCACAGCTTCTGGAGCTCTGACCATGCCTCAGATGACATCCTCAGCCTCTGGAGGGACGCCCATGCTGCCGGTGAAAGGCTTAGCCTCTAGAGTGACATCTACATCACAGATGATGCCCACAGCTTCTGGAGACATGTGCACACTACCCATGCGAGCTCCAGCCTCTGGAACCACGTCTGGACTACTAAAGAGACCCTCAGCCTCTGAAGCTGTGTCCACAGAGTTTATGAGAGTTCCAGCCTCTGGAAAGATGTTCACTGCACAGACGACAGCCATGGCCTCTGGAGGGATGTCCAAGCCGTTAATGAGATCCTCAGCCTCTGGTGCAATGCCCGTCCCTTTGATGTCAGCCATGACTTCTGGAGAGATGTCTATGCCACTAACGAAAACCACGGCCTCTGGAGCAATGTCCACCTTGCAAACCAGGGTCATAAGCTCCAGATCGATGTCCCTGCCACAAACTACATACACAGCTTCTGGAGGGATGACCCCACCAGTGAGAGCCTCTGCTTCTGGAGCACTGTCCACACCACTTATGAGATCCTCAGCTTCTGGAATGATATCTACACCACTACTGAAAGGCACAGCTTCTGGAGGGATGCCCATGCCACAAATGACAGCCACGGCCTCTGGAGCTATGTCCATGCCGCTAATGAGGGCCCCAGCCACAGGTGGAATATCCATCCCACAGACAGCCTCTGGGATGATGTCCACTCTGGAAGCCAAGGCCACAGACTCTGGAGAGGCAGGTGCTTCTCATGTCAACACCACCGCCTCTGGATCAAAGCCCACACCTCACGCGACTGCCACAACCCCTGAAACTAGGAAGCCACCACCGAAGGAAGTGCCATCTTTTGGAATGTTGACTCCAGCACTCTATTACCTCTTAGAAGAGCAGGAAGCAGCCCGGGGCTCGTGCTCTGAGGAGGAAGAGATGGAAATTGACGAGGAGAAGCAAATGAAGGGTTTTTTGGATGATTCAGAGAAAATGGCATTTCTGGTGTCCCTTCATCTGGGGGCAGCAGAGAGGTGGTCCATCTTGCAGATGCAGGTAGGAAACCCCCTCTCAGCTGATGATAAATCTTTCCTGAGCAGATCCCAGGGCTTATATGACTCCCTGTCTGAGATAGACATCCTCAGCGCTATTCTTTGTCATCCTAAGCAGGGCCAGAAGTCAGTCAGGCAGTATGCCACTGACTTCCTACTGCTGGCCCGACATTTGTCCTGGTCTGATGCCATTCTACGGACCAGGTTTCTGGAAGGACTCTCAGAAGCTGTTGCCACCAAAATGGGTCGTATCTTCCTGAAGGTGGCCAGCAGCCTAAAGGAGCTGATAGACAGGTCTCTCTATACCGAGTGCCAGCTGGCTGAAGAGAAGGATTTCCTGGGCAAATCAAGCCAGGGTCTGTCGACAGCCTGTAAGCGGAATAATGAGGCGGCCATGGAAAGTGAACTGAGCTCCCAGCAGCAGACAGAGGAGGTAATGGGGGGGGAGGGAGGGAAAGACACTTAAGGTTTTTGAGCAGAAAAAAATGAGGTGATGGTGGGGAATACACCTTGCTTCTTTGAGTGGAATCAGGAAGAGGGAAGGGGGAAGCATTGAGCCAGTATGGCTTTGCAGTTATTTAGGGGTGTATTAATCACTTTGGGAAGCCATGTCCTGCCCAAGTTACTGAGGGCTTGGGATAGTTAAAGTACTAAGTCGTCTGAGTATGAGGGAACTGACTAGGCTCAGTCCCAACTCTTTGCTTGTTCCAAGTCCAATTCTAAGGGAGGGATCTTCTTTTGGGGACTGGGACCCATATACAGCCAATGTGTTGTAGAATCAGGCAACTAAGGAATTCGGCTAGTCGAGACCTTGGTCACACTTTATATGAGTGAGATAAATTAGCCGGATTCCTTGATTTGCTAGGTCACTGAACTTAACCAGGCAGACACCCTTGTCATAGTAAATGTGGCTCTTACCTTTGTTCCTTCTTTTCATTCCCAGCACCAGCATGTTCCGAAACGCTGTTACTACCTGAAAGAGCACAGAGACCCCCAAGAGGGTCTTCATGACCACCTTGGACAGAGCATAGGCCATCAGAAGGCCCCCACCAACAAGTAATGCTCCTTGGCTCTTCTCCTGTGATATCTGACTCAGCTGCTAACTTGGGACTGGATCCTGGACCCATTCCATTCATCTACATCATAAACCTTGTTGCCTTCACCCTTCAGCCTCCCCCACCAGGGATATCCCACCCTATCTCTCAATTGGCTGACTTGACCTTCTTTGTCACCCACATGCCTGTGACCTGCCCTGACAATCAGAGTGTGAACTACAAGAGCATATGGTGTATGAGGTTCTGAACTCCCATCACCATCAAGGCCAGTTTTAGTTCTTGGTCCAGGGAGAAGTCTAGGCAGGAGAAATCATGTCCTACCTCAAAAACACCTTAGAGTGTCTTGCCATGTGTCAGCAGGCAAACTTGAGGAAACCCTGGTTCCATTACACCTGGCAGGGGAGCCTATAAGGAGAGTGATGCCCACTCCTATACCATCTTTTGAATCCACTAGACTTCCCCCTATATATCCCAACTCATAGCACCTACAATGGGTCTCCAGGGCCCTTGACCTGCTTATAGTCTCCATCCTGAACCATTCATTTTGAGCCATAATAATAGTGTTAGTAATGGCTAATGGTTATTGCCAGTGTACCATGTGATTAAGTGGGCTTAAACTCTTGCCAAGCACCATCTCACTACATTCTTACAGTAACCCAACTTGCTCTTGTGTTGTCAGCTTCTGACCTCTTGATCTGTGACTCTTGTCTGATCCCTCAGTGTGGAATCTCTAGCTCTGACCTCTGGGCACCCCCCTCAGTTGTTAATTGCCCCCACTGCTCTTGGCTTTTGTGCTTCATGGCCAGCACTCTTAATGAGGGGCTTGGCCTCTGAACAGGCATAGATGGTTAGAACATAACGCGATCAGTGTTTGCCTTCAGGTGGTGAGGTTATGGGTGTTTTTTATTTTCTTCTTTCTATTTCTCTGTACTTTCCAGATTGTCTACAGCAAGCATGTATTACATTTGTAATCGTAAAAGTAAATAAAATTCATTTGTGAAAAAAAGAATTCATTATGGTTACTAGAATTTGATTTATTGAATCTTTAATTCAACCAATATTTATTATCTAACATGTCAGCCACTGTTTGGGGGACAGACAATTAAGGACCTGCTCATACGAAAATTCCATTCCAATGGATGGGGGAGACAGACAATGAGCTAGAATACCCTTAAGTTAGATTAGAATTGTGGTGAAGGCTATGAAGAAGGAAGCAGGATAATGGGGGATTTAATACGAATAGGGCCAATTTCTTTATTCAATAGTAGTTCATATAAATGGGATACTTGAAAGTCTTTCAAAAACAGTAGGAATGACATGATTAGAAACATATTTTAGAAGCTCGCTTGGCAACAGTTTGGAGGCAGGATGGAGGAAGGGTTCAGAGAGCAACTTAGCCTCCTGTAATAGATCAGGTGACTGGCCACATGATTCAATCTAGGGTGGTGGCAGCAGAGATGGGAAGATGGGACTGAGACCAAATCCTCTCTAAGGACTCAAGTCTGCTGGTCCATTACCTTAAACATTGGTTCTGATTCCAGGAAGTGGAAAATGATTCTTAGAAAAACAAAGATTTTCAGACAAATTGGCAGCCCCAGGATACCGTCTATAAGAAGTCAGCTCGGTGGGTTGCCTGCAGTTACCTCAATAGTCAGTGCTGCTGCTTTAGAAAAATAGGGTCCAATAAGGGGAAATACAAATTCCAGGCAGGGAGACGTCTGGCCCCTGGGGACCAGCTTCCCCCCAACTTTGGGCCTGTTGGTTCACACCTGGCCCAAGGAGTTTGGATGTTTGTGCTTAGCTTGGATTGCCCTTAGCTAGGAAAAGCACTGTTGCGTTTTCCCTCTACTTAAAAAAAAAAAAAAAAAACCAAAAAAAAAAACACATAAGGATAATATGGAATTTACAATTTATGCCTGAAAAATGTATATAGGAAGGAAAATGTCTTAAAAATGAAGGCAATTTTCTTACAGCCATGATAGCAGAGAACAATAACCCTTCTTTATTTTTCTCCCTACCTCTTTTCCTTTTGCTTTTGCCTTTCCTCTCTTTCGAGCTAACATTACTAGAGATAAATGGAACAAATGGAGCCTAATCATACCCAACTAGAGCTCAGTCCCTGCTCTACCAATCCTGCAGTTATATTTAGATGTGTTTCAAGAGCCACTCAGCACTTACATGGAGCTGGGCTATCAGATGCCTGAGCACTTGGGATAATTTCATCTGCTATAAAATGGTGTTTCAAGCTTCTCCAGGCCTCACTGGCCCGTGGGAAAAAATAAGGTCCCATAAGCAGGAAAATTTCAAATGTCACTGACCTCTGTCCCCACCTTTGTTTAATCGGTGCTCAACTCCTTGAAAGCTTCTTCCAGTTCTCTGTGAAAGACCCCAGACATTTCAGCTGCTCTGAGACAGTCCTTTCCTGTTGTTCTTCGACTCCTCCCCCGCTCCGTGGAAGTCAGCTGTCCATCTTGCCATTTGAGGACAGGCCCTACTCCTGACTCCAGCTGCTGGTGGGTGGCTCTGGATTTCAGGACACAGAGGCCCCTCCTGGTGAGCAGTGTGGATTCTGAGGCACTCAACAGTGGCACGTCTGAGAGGGGCCTAAATGGTGATATCTTCTCTCCCAGCAGCTTTGGGTGAAGGCACTGGCGGGTCCACCCAGAAGGTTGGAAATGCCCCTTTGAGTTCTATGCCACATTTTGTCACCTGCACACTTAAACAACATTGCTTCTACCTTTCTGTGGGGTCCCATAAGAACAATGGCTTCAGCTTCTCCCCATAGCAACATCTGCCCAGATTCACCCTTTAGCCCCCATTTCCATGTTCTACCTGGTCTCTATACCTGACCCTTCTAAACCCAAAGTCCACAAATCCAGAGATCTCTTCAAAATCATTTTACTCCATGTGAAAATATGCCAGAAACTCTCTCTCCATACCCACTCCTTGGGGCACAGCTAGAGAGCAAATGTCACTCGATCCCATTTCTCTATCTTTCTGCCATCCTCTCATCCACCACCTGGCCTCTGCCTTTGCTCCTCAGAGACCAACAGTCTAGAGAACCTTCTCTTAAATACCTGTTACCATGGTAATAGGCTCGGGCTGCTGCTGAATGATGGATGCCTCAGTTTCCAGATATTTCTGAGTCACACTTTGGGCTCAGCCAGGATCCTTCACTGCACTAGGTGAATTTGATCAGATCAGATGAAGGACTCTGACGCCCCATTTATTCCAATAGTCCATTGCTTGAGACCTTGAGGTATTCTCCATCTCATTGTCTAACCAGAATATTAAAGATAAAATAACTTGCCCTTCCTCAGAGCTATAGAGAGATTTTCTCCTATGGACTGTGTGTTTCCTTCCTTCTCACACAGTCTGAAAGCTCTGTACACCTTGGAAAGTTGGGGGACAGGGAAAGCAGTCTGCTAGATCCCTTATAACTGAATTAAAGATTCATAATAGAATAGATCAGTGATTTTCAACTGGTGTGCCGTGAAAGGATCTAGGGTGACCTGCAAAAAAATTTTAAAGATCATTAATTAAATGATTTTTGAAAGAATTTCAAATTATAGTAAGTATATTCTTTTCCTTACTCTTATTTTTTGATCACCATAATTTAAGTGTGTCATGGCAAGTTTAATTATAGATAGGTTTAGGTGTACTGTGAGATTAAAAAAAGGTTGAAGAGGGCAGCGCCTGTGGCTCAAAAGAGTAGGGCGCTGGGTTCAATCCCAGCCCTGGCCAAAAACTGCAAAAAAAAAAAAGGTTGAAGAAAGCTGGAATAGATACTGTAAGAGGTAGAAATGACCGCTGGAAGGGGAGACTTGACTTTGAGTGCCCCCGTATTTCCCTCTAACAAGCTGAATAGTTTTAAGTAGCCAGTTTACTTTGCAGGGCCCCAGTTGCCTCTTGTCTAAAATACGAATACTCATCATTGTTCCGCTAATCTCATGGCATTGTGGGATAAAGGTTGTGATATTTTGGAAAAATCAAATGCAAGACCTACAAATGTAAGGTCTAGATCAGAATATGCTGCCCCCAAATATGCCAATTTGGTATTATGATTATTTGAAGCTGAACGCCATTAAGAAGAAACAAATGCAGAAAGAGCTCTTTGCCCTTCCTCCACTTGCCTAAAAGCAGGACATAAATTGCCCTTTGTGAAAATTTTCTTCCTCTCCTCTCCTTTATGCCATGAGGAAAACAACTATTATCACTGGGGACAGAAAGTCAGCGTCAAGATGGGTCTGCATAAAATCTTCCTGAAGACAACCTTTAGATCTTGTTAAAACAGCTCTTATCTTTAGTTTCCCCCATATATTTAGCTCCCTATGATTTACTGCTCTTAGGAGCTCAAAGCTCCTTTCCTTTGTATTATCCTTTCCCCCCAAATGATCAGCTATTGTTAAAAAAAGCATTATATATAAACTCCTGATTCTAACCACTTCTTTGTGTTTTTACTTCTTTTCCACGAAGGCTTCTGCACATATAAAAATTAAATATTAACAGAAAATAAAATTTGTATGTTTTTCCTCCTGTTAATTTGTCTTTTGTTAGTTTAATTTGCAAGTCCCACTACCCGAACATAAAAGAGTATTTTTTCCCTCTCCTACACTGTAAACCTAAGCCCGGCCACGAGGGGGTTGGGAAATGGGTGGGGGAGATAGGAATAATTGGAATGTATTGAGGGTCCAAATTCTTCAGGAGCTCTATTTAAACTACAGGGGCAAGTTTAAAAGTAAATCTGTGGCCAAAAGCTAGCAAATACCAGTTTCATATATAGCATCTATAAAACACTAAACTATTGAACACTTAATTTGGGCCAAAATGCTGGACTAATTGCATTATCTAGATTATCGCATGTGATCCTCACAACCATCCTGGGAAGTGGATGGTCTCATTAATCCTATTTTATAGACCAGGCATCTGAGTCACAGAGAGGTTAAATAACTGGCACAAGGCTACAGAAGTAAGAGGCAGCAGAGCTGGGATTTGAACACATTCAGTCTGACCTCAGAGCCCACACAAGCAACTGATCCACTTATTATTCAGAGCCAGATGGCCCCTGTGAGAACTTACCCTGTTCCCCTGAACAAATTTGCCACTGAACAGCAGCCAACATTTAAAGCTCATAAAGTTGGAGGCCTGAGCAATAATGGTCCTGCTTTCCCCCCTCCCTGTTTTTAGATCCATATGTGAATCCTCCTGGGGGTATTTGAGGAACGTCTTCAATATTCAAGGAAAAGAATAAATAATTGTGGAATGCTATTGCACTTAGGAGGTTCTGCCCAAGGTCTTGCTGCAGCCTCAGAGTGGAATAGCCATGTTCTAAGCTCTGGCCCAAGAAGAAAGCTAAGATTCCACCTTGAGCATCTTCTCTTCCAGAAGAAATGCATCTTAAGCCTGGGATATGTGGAATGGTACAGGATTCTGAAAGTGTCATAGAAAACTGGTTAGAGTCTCTTGTAACACCAAGAGCTAGCACTTTTTTCTCAGCATTTATTTACCCCTCTTTTTCACTTCTCCTTCAGGGAAGTGGAGACTTGTGTAGGGAAGGAGGAAGATTAGTCACTTAGATACTCCATACTTCTGCCATCTGACACCAGCCCCCTCCTAGGGAAGGTCATCCTAGTTCTAACCCTAAGGGTGGGGGGAATATCCACACACTAACAAGGTACCAGAAGCTAGTTTCAGCAACTTGGTAAAGATAATCTCAGGTGCCTCATTATGAACTCAAAGAAATACTGTATAAAGTTTGGGAAAAACCTTACAACTGAGCCCGATATAAAGAAAGGTAAATCATCAGGGGCCAAAACAAAGAGAGATCTTAATGGTAGGCCAAGAAGCTCTTGAGTCCTCTAGGGCTGGCATGGTGGAGTGAGAAGAAAAAAAGAAGAAAACATCTTTCCAAAAGGAACATATTAGACTGGTATTTTTAAACAACATAAAGTTTGATCAATCCTTCATTCCATCCTTCTAGTGGTTTCCCATCACACTTGGAATAAACTCTTTTTATGACCTGAAAGTTCTGTGGGAG
>CAUYPK010113223.1:0-10011 GCA_963574355.1 Loris lydekkerianus
AAAAGTATCCAATGTACTCAGCCCTACTATGAAGCTAAATTATAGCTTTCACATGAAGGCTATAACCCAACTATAGCACAAGACTATGGGGAAAGGGCCAAGGAAGGGGAAGGGAGGGGGGAGGTTTGGGTGGAGGGAGGGCAATGGGTTGGGCCACATCTATGGTGCATATTTTTATCTATAATAAAAAAAAAATAAAAAATAAAAAAAAAGGAAAGTAGATTGGTGGTTGTTTAGGACTGGAAGTTCCAGGAAAATGGGGAGAGGCTGCTAATGGATGCTTGGTTTCTTTGTACTGTGATGAAAATGTTCTAACATTGGTTCTGGTGATGGTTGCTCAATCCTGTGAATATGTATATTAAAAATCACTTTAAAAAGGTGGATGATATCGTATGTGAATTATACCTCCATAGACATAGAGGTGTTTTTAAAAAGACCATTTAGATTCTTCTCCTGATTACGCTTATAAATTCTCTCTTTAAATTTACTAAGATACAGTAGGTTCTGAGAAATGTGTTTGCCTGTAAAGGACTTCACTGTACCAGGAAAGCACTGACCAATCTCGATTTAATTAATTTTATCCTATAAATATTCTATAAATCTTTAAGCGGAGATAATATATTTTAATTCTTTGTTTTGCAACTCTACCTAAGAGATTTTTGACTCTGGTCAAATGACATGACATACTTGTGTCATAGTCTCCACCTATAACATGAGAATAATAATACTATCTACCCCATACAGTTGTTATCAGTACTAACCAATTATGAAAATATATAGCTGAACACAAACTTTACAGCCACCCTGTACATACATAAATTGCTTTCAACTCTTAAGGGTCATAGGGCAAATTACCACCATCACTTACTCATAAGGAAATTAAAATTGCCTTTACTAGAGTGGATCTAAATATAATGAGTCTATTTCTTCCACATCCATGAGAACGCAACAAAATATATTAATTTCAGTTTTACAGAAACATTACTGTTTTTTCACACTACATATGTAATTACATATGTAGTGTGATATTGGAAAAAAAAAAAAAAAAAAACCAAAGTATTTTCTCCTGCTTGGTTTAACTTTATGCAGATGTAAAGTTAAACACAGGCTATTCATTTATTTATTTCTGCAATTTTTGGCCAAGGCCAGGTTTGAACCTGCCACCTCGGGTATATGAAGCCAGCGCCCTACTCCTGGAGCCATAGGTGCCACGCAACAGAGGCTATCTATCCAAGGTAGAAATTTCAGCAGAAGAACAAAGGACTCCTTTTAATAGGTTAAGTAATTGAGTTAGTTTTTCGAGACAGGATCTTATTTTCATTCTAATATAACTAATTAAGGTACTTGACTGTCACTGGAAAATGTCAATTATAATGTGTTTGAAATAACGAGGACTTGAGGGCACCAAAATGTCAAAATAATTTATCCAGTCATACCCTGAAAATTTTCTCTTAGTGAATAAATAACGACACTAATTGAGCTGTTCACTATCAAGGATCATTGTCAAGTTTACATGGACCCTTAGGTTAATAAAACGTTCTCTTACTGTATTTCTTTTTTTGGGGGGGTCCATAGACTTCTGTATTATATGAAATTAGCATGATTAGCAAAATTTAAAATATTCTTGTAATTTATTTCATAACCTAGAAGGACATACAGTTCAGTAAAATATTCCCTCTAATTTTCTCTGGGAGACAAGTACTCCCTAATTACGGAGAAGGCTCACCATCACTTTCCTTCTCTAATACTATGATTCGTGTTTATATAAAGTGGTAATGCAGACTTTCTCAGCACCTCAAAAACTGATGGCAGTTTCTAGAACAGGAATGTAACATTTTGTGACTTATAGTTTTGTACTTATCATCCCACGGGGTCTTCACAACAATTCTATAAAGGAGGTGTGGCATTGTCACTAGGGCTTCAATGCATTCATCTGCAGGGTGTATGTGATACAACTCTAGGAGGTGCTATTTAAATTGTAGTGTAGATGGCAGTGTAATACCTTGAAGAAGAGAACCTGTTTTGTTGTTATTTTCTTCTTCATAATTCCAACAAAGGCATGGTAGAGACTAGTGGTAGGGCTAATTTATTAACTTCTCCTTTATGAATGAGTCTCAGAGAAGTAAAGCATTCCTAATAACCAAGGCAGAAGCATAAATTTATTTTGCCCCAGTAAATACCTTTGGATGGGAAAAACATAATATATGTGCATAACTGAAGCCTTGTAAGATAAGAAAAGGCCAACAGGGTATGTATGGCCTAGGTGTGCTGTTTTTTAAAAGAATTCTAAGGAAACCAATTTATTTTAATTGATAAATAAAAATCATATATATTTATCATGTGCAACATGATGTTTTCAAATATATACACGTTGTGGAAACTGGCTAATCATGCATCACTTCACATCCTATCACGTTGTGGTCAGAGCACTTAAAATCTACTCTTAGTGATTTTCAAGAATACAACTCACCGTTTTTAAATATAGTCACCACGTTCTAGAACAGACCTCTTGAATTTATTCCTCCTATCAAAGGGAAGAACTCTTACATGCTGCATGAGCAAAAGGAAGAAAATCTCACATGCTGCATGTTGACTGGTGCAGGGTGCTGTCCCCTAACCGTGGGCTTCTTCACTGCCACAGTGTCACAAACTGTGGGCATTCACTAAGCTCCAGGACTGGCTTTGGAGACACTCAGCTTTCTCTCAGATGCAGTGTAGGGGACCCACACCGAAAGAAGTTTTACAACATAAGGCGACTGCGAAAATACATGCTGTCACCTTCCAATGCGATAAGCTGAAATATACACAACTGAGAGCTGCCCAACGGTGTTAGCAAGTGCTAACCTAACAACAGCCAAAGTGTCAAAACCCAGCGTGTGAAATGAAGTTTTGTCATAACTCACTAGGTGGCAGTATTCAGACAGCTCTAAACTGGAGCAGCCATACTATGCCCAACTATGGGAGACTGTTTATGATCCTCATTTTTTCCTCCCGATGTGAACACACACTATAGAAACGTCGGTATTATTGCTCATTGGGTGCTGCATCTGATCCACTGGGGATATCACAACATATTAATATATGGCATATGCTGCATATTGCCTTTCCATATTCTGAAAATTTAATTTCAAAACACACCTGGACCCGAGCATTTCAGTTATCCTTACCGAAAGTACACTTGACTGGCTCAGAATGTTTAAGATTAGTGGTACTGACATAGTATATGTTTCACAGTATGTAAGAACTATTGTTTATCAGAATTTCTGCATTATTTTCAACCCTCATTAACAAAAAAGCCAATTACAATCAATTCTATAATTTTTTTTTTTTTTTGAGACAAGAGTTTTATTATGTCACCCTTGGTAGAGTGTTGGGACATCACAGCTCACAGCAACCTCAAACTCTTGGGCTTAAGCGATTCCCTTGCCTCAGCCTCCCAAGTAGCTGGGACTATAAGTGCTCACCAAAATGCCCAGCTATTTTTGTTGTTGTTGTTGTTGTTGTAGTAGCTGTCATTGTTGTTTTCAGCAGCCTGGGCCTAGTTCAAAACCACCAGCCCTAGTGCAAGTGGCTGGTGCCCTAATCACTGAGCTATGGATGCTGAGCCTCATATAATATTTTTATAATTTATTGATATAAATTAAACCCAAAGGGGTACATAGCTAAGGAAAAACAAGATTACAAAGAAATAATTCAGGAGGGCTCGGTGCCTATGGCTCAAGTGGATAAGGCGCCAGCCACATATACCTGAGCTGGTGGGTTCAAATCCAGCCCAATGGTGGCTATAACCAAAAAACAGGAAGGCATTGTGGCGGGTGCCTGCGGTCCCAGCTACTTGGGAGGCGGAGGCAGAAGACTTGCTTGAGCCTAGCAGTTGGAGGTTGCTGTGAGATGTGATGCCAAGGCACTCTAACCCAGGGGGACAGCTTGAGACTCAAAAAAAAAAAAAAGGAAAGAAAGAAAGATTTCAGTAGAAGATATACTCTGTCACTCTGTACTCAGCAGTTTGAATAAAATATATTCTTAGGAAATGCTTTTAAAAAATGCTGATGACAAGTAGACACCTGGTTTACTCTGCCTTAAAAAAAAAAATTAAAAGTTAATGTTGTTGGTGTGAGGCTGGAAGCTGTAAAGCCCTTCCTGTGTTGAGCCTGGTTTTCACAACTAGATCTGGAGCAAACTTTGGGCCTGTGGCCCTCTCGATCTTTGTTCTGCCACCCTGGCTAAAATGCCATGGCATCATCACAGCTCACAGCAACGTCAAACTCCTGGACTCCAGCAATTCTCCTGCCTCAGCATCCCAAGTAGCTGGGGCTACAGGTGCATAACACCACACCTACCTAATTTTTCTATTTTTTGTAGAGACAGGATCTTGCTCTTGCTCAGGTTACTCTCAAACTCCTGGCTTCAAGCAATCCTCTGGCCTCAGCCTCCCAGAGTTCTAGGATTACAGGCATAAGCCACTGTGCCCGGTCTTATTATTTCTATATTCTTACCAGTGCCTGTATTAGCCCATTCTGAGATGACCAGTCTGGAGCTAAAATCCAAAAATAATGGTTAATAATACTAGCCAAATTAAGTGAGTACTTAATAAACTAAAGGTCCTGTAGAGTGGAAAGAATGGTAATAGTTCATAATTGTTGAGCATTAACTGTGCCCGTGGCTGTTCTAAGCACTTGGCATATATTAACTCATAAAGCGTCATGACTCTAATGAGGAAAGTATCACGTATGTTATGTTACAGGAGAGTAGAGAATGATGTTCAAATAGTGGCTAACTCTTAGAGGATGTGAAATACGTGGGGCATTTCTGGCTATCGGTTTGAGGAAATGTAACTAGCAGTGCATGAGTTGGGACCAGAGATACTAAAACCTCCTGCAAATCAGTAAAGTCTCTCAGCCAATGAGGAATTGTCCCACCCCAAATGAAAATGACACTCTGTTGAGAACTGCCGGGAACCACTCTCTTGCTAAGAACTTATTCCTCACTATTCCTTTTTTTTTTAATTGTTTGGAATTCACTGAGGGAACAAAGAATTAGGTTACACTGAGTCCATTTGTTAGATAAAGTCTCTCTGATAATTGTGTCCCGTCCCCAAGAGGTGTGCCGTACACCCTAACCCCCATCCCCATCTTTCTCCCACTTCCTGCTCCCTTATTTCCCTACCTCACCCCTTGTATTAGCTCATATCAGAATTAAGTAATTGGATTTTTGCTTCTCCACTCTTGTGATACTTTACCAAGAAGAATGTGTTCCACTTCCCACCATTCTTTCTATTGAACTTCCCATTTTTAAAAAGACTTTTGCATTAGTCAATTCAGATCACATTTAGAACTAAATCTGAGAACAGCTCTGAGCTTTCAGCCAATAGATGACTTGGTTGAAAATCTGTGTGTATAAGAGCGTCTCTTCCTAGTATCTTCTACACGGCCAGAGTGGAAAAAAAACAGAAAGCCTAAACCCACTAGTTTTTCTCTGAAAACCACCTATGTAATACTTCAAAAAAACGTATTACTTCTATTTAATGCTATTCAAACTGGGGGAACAAATTCTTTCTCAGCATATCTGTCATGTAAAGCTTTTTCACAAGGAAATAAGTTTTCTATCAACCTAGTTATATCAGTGTAAACTAAGCAAAAACACATAGAAAAGTATACCCTACCCAGAACTGCACTTCAGGTGAAAGTCTATCTACAATTCATTTTCTTCCTGTGGTTGTACTCTCTAATCTTGATTCAAATTAAACATTGTGAGAACAAATTCTTTCAGCAGCCAAAAGCACTGGGCAGGTAAATTGCAGGATATATTAACTGTTCCTATAGTGTTGAAAATAAATCTATTCACAAATTAGCTTCACTGGCTCTCAAGTCTCTTACGTATTCTATTTTCATTTTCTAGTCATCATTTCCATGGAGACAGAAAATTGTAAGCTTTGTGTGCTGCAAAAGTAAGTGTTGTCACTCATACGAATGGCAAAACATAACTATAGTCCAGAAAGTAGAAGGGAAGAGGAGAGGGGGGATATGGGAGATCTGGGGGGACCTCACTTAATGTGCATGATGCAATGGTACATTTCACAACTTTTAAGAAATGAGTGTAATTGTGATGGATGTGTTACTTAGTTCAATGTAAACATTTCACATTGTATACTGAAGCAGTACCATGAACCCCATAAATGCATCAATGTACAAAGTTATGATTTAATAAAAAATAATTACAAAATAAAATAAATGTTTTAAATAAATGTTTAAAATAAAAAATTCTAAATAAATGTTTAAAATAAAAATACCGGTAAGTGTTGCCAGAGTCTTAATAGACTCTAATTATCAGCTGTATCTGAAGAACAGCTGGGGAAGGATAAGACTGAGAAAGATTCAGCCTCAAATGTAATCACTTAACAAAAACCAGATTCCCGATTCCGCAGATTTACCTGCAGCTCAACAATCTGTAGTACAAATAAGCCCCCAGGTGATGATGCTGCGGGCTCAGACAACTTGGCCTCAGGTGTGGCAGGAAGGCTAACCCGGAGAGCTATTTCACAGTGAAATATGGTTGAAGGCTGGGACTCTTCACAAGACATTCGATTTGAAGAGCTAAAAACTTAAGGCTTAGCTTGGAATAATAGTCCTTTGGTTTTAGAATTATACCTGTTCTGCATTTTTAGTCATACAGCATCCTGGCTAATGTGTATATAGGAAATTCATGTCTTTTAAGGCTGTAAGTGTTCCTGTGAAATGCAACTATTCATAGACCAGCAGTTCTCAACCTGTGGGTCGTTACCCACAGGAACTGTATTAAAGGGCCTCAGCATTAAGAAGGTTGAGAACCACTGATCTAAACGATATATTCATCGTTGCTTGTAATGGCAAACTGTACTTTCTGTCATTTCACTTGTGTGTAAAGCTTTTGATTTCTTTTTTAGTCAGAAATACATCAAGATTCTGTCTTTTTTTTTTTTTAATCAGACCTGATTGGAATCTATTATAATCTATGGCTTTAAGAAATTTGTTCCTTAAAGGGAAACCAAGTGGAGATTTCTCTTCAATACCCCTTCTGACATGTCTTCCTAAAACATTGTCCTTTCATAGTTTCTGGTGGAAGAAGCAATATTTAAAAAGCAGACCTGGAACTCAACTGCAAGAATCAGAAACTCCACAATATGCAACACACAATCTTCAAGAAATTCATTCTAGCAGCCCTTGGCGAAGTTCTCACCTGCATAAGCTGCTGCTTCAATTTCTGTATTTCTGAAATGTTCAGCTCGCTGAACAAGTCAGAGACGGGGTGCAGAGACTCTCCCTTCCTTAAGGTGGGAGTCCGGTAGTCCCCGTTCAGTTTCACCAGAGGCCCGTGGATGTGCCCGTTCATCTTGTCATCATTGTTGGGTTCACTCCCGTCCTCGGCAAACTTGAGTCCATCCACTGAGATGCTGATGTGGTTGTCATTGAGGGTGATGTACTGGGACAGCTCCTTCCGCAGGCTGTTCTTCTGCTCCCTTTCATTCTTTAAAGTCTCCAGGGCCTCCTCCAGCTGGTGCTCGGCGATCTCCTTCAGGCGGATGGCGTCCTCCAGCTGGCTGTTGAGCAGCACCGTCTCCTCCTCAAATCGCTTAATCTCGTGCTTTAAGCCTTCGTATTCGACCTGGATCAGACGAGACAGAGAAGATTCATAAAACTAAAATTTGGATCTTACAAAACTGCCAGGAAGCACTGTGGTGGACCTAATCATTTAAAAAATGCGTAACACTAGCTGTGATAACACTCCTGCATTCTAGCCCAGGTGACAGAATGAGACCCTGTCTCAAAAATTAAAAAAAAGAATATCTAAACAAACAAACAAACAAAAATACATAACACTACTCCATGAAATAAAGCATAGAAAGCACGCAGAATACCATTAAGGTAACACAAAATGGCTTCCTTAGAAATTATACTATTGTATGTGATTAGATGTAATAATATAAATATATAATGACATATATATTAATTATAATTAAACTATATATATAGTTTAATTATAGTTAAATATATATATTATATATATTTAAATATATATTATATATATTTAATTAGTTAAATATATATATAATTAAACTATATATATAGTTTAATTCATAGCAAAGATGAAAAAGGGTTTGAAGTTGCTTGTTGTTTTTTATAGGATCCAATGGTCAAAAGGGGGCACTGTTTGCCTAATAAATAAGGAATTTTTTGGCAATAATTTATCACAATAGTTGCAATCTACAAGGATATCGTCATTACTTTATTTCATTATTAATAAGGAAGAAATTTTTATACCCAGAGATAAATTTGCTAAAAGATCATAATCTCAGTAAAACATATTTGTGAATATAATGAGGAAGATAATTTTTATGTGTTTAAGGACAGAATCTGGAAGAATAGATACAAACTATTCATTAATAAACACACATCTATATTGTTACCAATGTAATATTGTTTTGAAGCATAGTGGAATAGGAGCCTGCTCAAACTACCTCTTGGTCATGAAAGCCCAGAGGTGATGGAGACCTCTCCTCTGAGCTGACATGCCTTCCTTAGGACCTTTTCCATGGCACTTATCATATGCCACCGTTTTTTTTAAGGAGACAGAGTCTCACTACATTGCCCAGGCTGGCCTTGAGCTCCTGTGCTCCAGAGAGCCTCCTGCCTCAGCCTCCTGTGTAGCTGGTTCTGCAGAAGGGCACCATTGTACTTGGCTTCATGCCACCTTTTAATAAATATTTTATCTCCACAATTGTAATCTCCTTAGGGAGAGGAATTACTTTTTTATTCACCTAAGTGTCCCTCATACTGCTTCTGTGTTCTTTTATGGTGTTTAAAACAGTTCTGCTCTTTATAAGCAGTTGTGGAATAAATAACTACTGTAAATGAAAAAATAAACTATTCGTAGAAGAAATAATGTAAAATCATCATGATGTTAGATGCTATTATAAATGCTGTGTCTGGTTTTCTATTTATTTCAGTATTTATATTAGTTTGAACTTGAATTATTATTATTATTATTTTTTTGCAGGTTGTTTTTTTTCTGGCCAGGGCCCGGTTTGAACCCACCATCTCCATTATATGGAGCTGGCGCCCTACTCCTCGAGCCACAGGTGCCACCCAGTTTGAATTTGAATTAAAAAAAAAAAAAAAAAAAGATTTTGAGGACAGCACCTGTGGTTCAGTGGGTGGGGCGCTGGCTCCATGTACTGAGGATGGTGGGTTCAAACCCCGTCCCAGGCCAAACTGCAACAAAAAAATAGCCGGGTATTGTGGTGGGCGCCTGTAGTCCCAGCTACTTGGGAGGCTGAGGCAAGAGAATCACCTAAGCCAAGGAGTTGGAGGTTACTGTGAGCTGTGAGGCTACGGCACTCTACCGAGGGCAATGAAGTGAGACTCTGTCTCAAAAAAAAAAAAAAAAATTTTAAGTTGAAGGATAGGGATCACAGACCATTATCATTTTCATGTATATCTACTTCTCCCCCAGCCTTCTTTCACAGAATCTCAAAGGAAGTTGCAAAAGTTATAATACAGGCTTCGTTAGGATGTAGGTTTGGCTGATGTAACAGAGACCTAAATGAGAGTGACTTAATAAAGATGGAAGTTTGTTTCTTTCTCATGGAACAGTAGGGAGTTACACGGTTGGGCCAGTAGGGAATCTCTGCTCCATGAGGCCATCTAGGAATCAGGCTCCTTTTCAACTGCTGCACCGTCTTCTATAGTAGCCCCCATGATCTAAGGTGGCTTGCCATCTTCATTATGTCCTAAGCCGTGGGACAAAATAGGAGCACATCCTCTCCTTTTAGGGACATTTGAATAGCCCATATCACTTCTCCTCATGTTCCAGGGTCCCACCAACTCAGACATCAAAGCAGGGGTGGCGAACAAGTTCGACTACGCGCTCGGAGATCGCTCCTCAGAGGTCCCTCCTCAGAAGCAGCATAACAAAATCCAAACTTGGCAAAGAGCCACAGTATACAAAATAATGATAAGAGGCAAAGAGCCGAAA
>CAUYPK010113224.1:0-23934 GCA_963574355.1 Loris lydekkerianus
TGAAGAGAAACTTCTCTGAAGAAGACAGGCACACGGCCTACAGACATATGAAAAAATGCTCATCATCTTTAATTATCAGAGAAATGCAAATCAAAACAGTTAGATGATACTTTGAGATATCATCTAACTCCAGTAAGATTAGCCCATATCACAAAATCCCAAGACCAGAGATGTTGGCATGGATGTGAAGAAAAGGGAACACTTCTACACTTCTGGTGAGAATGCAAATTAATATATTCTTTTTGGAATGATGTTTCGAGAACACTTAGAGTTCTTAAAATAGATCTGCCATTCAATCCTATAATTCCTCTACTAGGCATATACCCAGAAGACCAAAAATCACATCATAACAAAGATATTTGTACCAGAATGTTCATTGCAGTCCAATTCATAATTGCTAAGTCATGGAAAAAGCCCAAGTGCCCATTGATCCACAAATGGATTAATAAATTGTGGTATATGTACACCATGGAATATTATGCAGCCTTAAAGAAAGATGGAGACTTTACCTCTTTAATGTTTACATGGATGGAGCTAGAACATATTCTTCTTAGTAAAGTATCTAAAGAATGGAAGAAGTATCCAATGTACTCAGCCCTACTATGAAACTAATTTATGGCTTGCACATGAAACCTATAACCCAGTTATAACCTAAGAATAGGGGGAAGAGGGAAAGGGAGAGGAGAAAGGGAGGCGGAGGGAGCGTGATTGTTGGGATTACACCTGCGGTGCATCTTACAAGGATATATGTGAAACTTAGTAAATGTAGAATGTAAATGTCTTAACATAATAACTAAGAAAAAGCCAGGAAGGCTATGTTAACCAGTGTGATGAATATGTGTCAAACGGTCTATAAAACCAGTGTATGGGTGTATGGTACCCGATGATTGCATTAATGTACACAGCTATGATTTAATAACAAAAAGAATAAATAAAAAGAATGGAAGAAAAAGTATCCAATGTAACAACAACAACAACAACAACAACAAAAAATCATGTTCAAGCAGGCCCATTTCAATGATATTCTAAAAAGGCAAAGACACAGTTTCCAAAAGTTGATGCACTTCCTCTTCATCCTCTATGCTGGTCTCTTTTCTATACAAGCAACTGTCCCCTGTATGCGTATGAACTATAATATCTCTGTGAGTACCAATCCACTCCATGTCTGACTTCTGTCTTCAAATTATTTTCAGGCTTTTGAGTATGTTCTTCAGCACTCTCTTATATTGGTTCCATTTACATAGTGCCCGTGAAATAGGGCATATTTGCTAAATCTTGGAAGAATAATTCCATTCTTCCTTCCCCACCTATTTATACCAAGAATTCTTGAACAAGTATTTGTTCTCTTATTTCTGCATTTCATCTCCCATTAATTCTTCAATGTATTTAATTCCCCTTTTATCACATATGCTTCACCTAGTTAGCTTACCTAATTTCATACTTGAGCTGCATGTTGCTATTTCTCTATCCTCAATCCCTCTTTGCTGTCTTGAACAGTATAAGAATATTTACTTATCCATGTATTCAGCTTGTTCTGCTAATATTAATATTTTTGAGTGTTAACCTACTATAGGCAGCATTTCAAGCCATGGCAATGAAGCAGTTATCAATAAAGGTATGGTGGGCCATGTTCACATGAAGCATTTAGCTCAGTGTGGGAAACAGATGATTAGACAAGAAATCATAAAATCGTGTTTAATTGAAAGCCAAGTTAAGACTTCTCAAGGAAGGAAATTCAGGTATATATCAAAAGAGTCTGGTCTATGTTGGAAGTCAATGCCAACCATTGCCAAAGAAGTGAATTTGAGCTGAAATTTGAAAAATTAGAACTATATTTAAAGAGGTAAGTGGATGGGCAAGGCAAGCAAAGGCCTTGTGTCAGGGACTTATTTTCCTGTACACTGACCCTCCAAAAAACAAATGAAGCTGATAAAATAGTAAAGAGAGCTGGGTGCAGTGGCTCACGCTCATATTCCCAGCACTCTGGGAGGCCAAGGCCAGCCAATAGCCTAAGCTCATGGATTTGAGACCAGTCTGAGCAAAAGTGAGACCCCTGTCTCTAAAAATAGCCGGGCACTGTGGTGGGTGCCTGCAGTCCCAGCTTCATGGGAGGCTGAGGCAAAAGAATCACTTAAGCCCAAGAGTTTGAGGTTGCTGTGAGATATGACACCATGGCACTCTATCAAGGGTGACAAAGTGAGACTGTCCCCCCCAAAAAAAAGAAAGAAAATAAGTGGCAAAGAGAGAAATCAATGAAACATAATTATAATTGATGTTATGTCATATCATGTCATACAAGGTTTGTTTTTTTTTAATCCCAGGACCTTTCAGACATCATTGTACATGTATTTGATCATCAATACCTCCTGAGATAGGTAGGTAAATATTCTTATTCCCCATTTTATAGATGATAAATTATCTCATCATAAACATTGATCCTAGAGGGTTCATAGCAGAAGTGTCCTGATAAGATCCCTGATTTCTGAAGCCCAATGAGATTTATAAAGACAGATCTCTCCCCATCATCTTCTTTTCCTTCTGTATATCCAGTCAGACCTCAGGCTCTTTGGCAAACTCTTTTCATCACCTAGGATTTATCTGTTGTAGTTCTTCCAAGCTTGACCTGATGTAATGCTCCGTGCTTACTCTATCCTTTCTCCTGGGTGACCTCCACTTCCATCATTTTGATCATCCTTTAAAAACACTAACTTGCACATCGATGCCCTTAGGCTTGATCTCATCTCTGAGTTGCAGAACCTCATAGCCAGCCCCCTAATCTGGAATCCCTATTTGTAAAGGCACCTCTATATACAACTTAAATTACAATATCTTCCCTCAGTATTTAGCATGATTATTCCTGATTTATATGTGACAGAAATTAGATTCCTCCTTTTGACTTCTTCCTGTATCCATCCAAACACCAGATTCTGTTACCACCAGACTCTAAATATACACTACCACTTTCCTGGATGTCAAGAGAGTCTCCTAAGTAGTTTCTTAAATTCACTTTTGTCCTCACCCTAACACAGCCTCCACACTACAAAGTGATTCTTTAAGGATTAATCTGTTTATAACATTTCACTGGCAAAAGACCTTCAGTAGATTCCCATTCCAGTAGTATGCCTAATGTGGCTGCCAAGAGCCTGCAGGAATTGAGCCCTCCCTAGCACTCTCTGTGTCCAGTTACACAAGCTCTGTCCCTCAATTCAGCTGCTAGTGCTCACCATGTGCTATTCTGCCTCATAGCCCTGCAAAGATTGGTCCTCCTGACTGTTGTGTCTGCCCTTCCCTATCCATTTTCAAGAAACTTTTATATTCTCTTTGTATAATTTCTGTAAAGATACATTTCCAAATGTTCTACTCTGATTTTGGTGCCCCCTGGCATGTGCTGTTCTTACATCCCAAAGCTGCTCTTCATAATAATACAGTAATTCCCCCTCTATCCAGCACCCATGGGGATTGGTAGATATCTGATAAGTGTAGTTTTTGGTTGCTTGAGAGTTACTATTAAAAATAGACCTAACTAATTTTATACTTCATACTATGCCATACCATACCATAAATTCTGTATTCACTTGACATTATTGAAATACACTAATGAAAACCAAATTGAGATAAAGACAGGCTGGAGCCATGGCTCATTCCCATAATCCTAGAACTGTGGGAGGCTGAGGCGGGTAGATTGCTTGAGCTCAGGAGTTCAAGACCATGCTGAGCAAGAGTGAGACCCCCATTTCTCCAAAAAAGAAAAAAAGATAAAGACCAATTATATATCCTGTAACACAGTTTTACTGTATTATGTAGCAGCTTTGTAAATGCAGTGTGCTATTTGAGTTAAATGGTAGTCAATACACTTTTTCAGCTTCACTTCTCATAATTTTTGACTTCAAGTTACACATATTAACACTTAAAAACTGTTACCTAGAGTACATAGGGACTGCTGAAAGTGAAATACAAAAAAACACAGGCTTACTGACTGCAGGGAGCACCAAATTTAAACTCTGATTTTTTTTTTTTTTTTAAGCTGGGTCACAGGTCACATGCTGGCAGCTGTTTGAGGGTGTGATGGTTGCTTGAGTTCCAGCTAATGGGGAGTTTACAGTACTGACAATTAGAATAATATAATAAACCATGTCACTGTTAAATTATATTCTTGTCATTTGCAAGTCCAGTTAATATATGTGAGCTTTGTGAAAGAAAGAACCATATTTGTACCTTGCTGGATATCTCTCCAGTGACTCTCAGAGAGCCAACAATCAGCATGTTATTTGTCAAATGAATAATAAACTGCTGTTATTCCCCACCAACATGATTCTTGCTCCCCATATGCCACAGCAACATTGTCTTACACTGATTGGTGGCACTACCTCGTCAAGAATATATGATTTCTTAAATTTCATGGATGTCTTTTCTGCTCATAATATTCTTTTGAAGACACAATTCCTACACATTTCTCTGAGGATCTCTACAAAATCCACCACTTCCTGAGGATCTGGGCAGTCCATGTTCCACCTGCTTACTCTGTCCTCTGCTTGAGCTGCAAATAGATCCTTGCCTACCATCCGGCTCCTGTCATTGTAAATTAATGAGCCAGGATTGGGTAGAGCTGAGCTTGTCATAAGTCCAGCCTGATAATGGACAAGGACTTTATCTATCTTATCTGCAAGATATAGTGCAGCCCAGCCCTTGGAATTTGATGACCACTTTTATTTTAAAGAAAGCGGCAAACAAAGTGAGTGGAGAGATAGGCTGTCATTACTGCCTTGGCAACTCTGATCCTACTTTACTGGAAATTCTGTCCTTTTAGGACCACAGGTCAGAATTTATTTCTCCACTGTAGAATATGCAAAGATGTATTTAAAACACCCACCGGGAAAGCTTAAAGAAAACCATCCCTACTCTACTTGAGCTTAGGGGATTCTGAAGGAGGAGGAGCACTTCAGAGTCAGCTCATGGCCCTTAAGAGCTCATTTTTGGCCAAAGTCAGAGAGTAGACAAATCTGTAATGACTCTCACCAGCATTATCCATTTATTTCCTTGACAGTGTCTAGATATTTTCTGTTTCCTGTCCTGCTTGGCATTCAATATTGGTTTCTCAGCAAGATGCTAACTCCATCACCCACCTTTCTTGAGGTGCATGATAGCCCACAGGCACTCTCTGCCTGGTGCCTCCACCCAGCCCAGGGTTCCTCCCTGGGATGCCACGTCTCCAGAAGTGGAGGTCAGACAATACTAATTCATACAAAACTTCTTCCCACATGAGCTAAGCATGTCGTGAACTATTTTAATCATGGTTAGGTAAAATCACAGAAATAACACAGATTTGAGCATGACAATGTAAAGAAAGGTGAAAATAGGGTAAAACCATTAAAACACCACAAGACTTGTTGGATGAGAGAGTTGAAATTAAGTACTTGTCCATTTAAAAGTGATATAACTATTCTAGAATTCCTCCCTAAAACTAATAGAACATGAACTTAAAATTCATGAGCGAGACTAAGATGAGATGAAGGAGGAATTGGAGGACAAGTATCACTTGATGAAATTGTTTGAGGAATCCATGTCATAGCAAAGGGCTGCGCTGAGGTGAGTTGTCTTGGGAATGGAGCACCAATTTGGAATGTGGCATGTTCCACAAGAAATGATGGAATTGGTTCTGAAGGACATATAATAAGCAACTCCTTGGAGAAGATACAATTTATGAAAATGTTTCATTCTGCAGGTGTCTTCTCCTCTCCTTCCTCATTAATCACCCAACCTTCCTGTCACTGTGTTAACAACCCCCAATTCTACACTAAACATACCCAACATGCTCGTCAGAGAGCGTCACACTTTATCACATCAGAAGATGAGGCAGGGGAGTTTTAAAATGATTATCAAGTATATTTTTTAGGGTATGAAAAGACAAAAAAATAAAAGACTAACATTTTGATAATTGTTATCTAATAATTTCGGTTCCTTTTTTTTAAATTGAAAAAGCTATGACTGCTACCAGACAGTGATTCCATTTCCCTACAGAAATAACCAAGCCATGGAAAAGTGTCTGTATAAGGAGAGAGAAATGTTTTTTGTTCTAGTGGGTCTAGTATATTTGATACTTTCGTATTAATTCAGTTTTCCTTCTTTGACTGCCATATTCTCTAGGTGCACATCTCTCTGTGTTGTTTAGATCATTCATGGCATAACGGCAAGAGTAGCAGCAGCACAAATAAAATAAAATTGTTTGAGATAAATTTTAAAGAGACCAGCATCAATAACTTATTTATCAAAATAGATCTTAATTTTTAAAAACTAAATAAAAGAAGTAAATTGTTCAATTTGACAAGTTAATTACCTTTACTGCTCACTCCTCACCACCCATTCGTTACCTACTTAACCTACACATTGTTTCTTATGTAACCAGTTCTTATCATTGGATTAGCTAGTGATAAAAATGGAATAACATTATTATAAATTCACCTATCTGTTGATCAGGACTTAAGTTCAGCTTTAGACTCATGTTGTTTTTGGACTTCTTTCTAAGACCAGTCCTTCAAAGAATTCACTGGGAGAGAATTGACGGTAAAAGCATATGTGCATGTGTGCTTGTGTGTGTGTGTGTGTGTGTGTGTGTGTATGTGTGTATGTGTATTGCAGATAGAGTAGGCGAAAATGTTGAAAGATATGTTTAGAATATTTTATAATTAAATTTTAGAAGTAATAATCAGATACAGAGCTTTTTCAGAAGATTTTGGTACATTAGAACAGGGCTATAGTCCAAGACACATCCAGCCAAAGGTTAAGGCTGAGATTATAGCAAAGTTCCATGGTTCATTAGTCAAATCATGCCATTTATGATTGATTGATTACAGGAATTAATGGTTTTTATAAAATATTGCTATCCCATAATATACATTGTTTTCCCTCAAAAATATGTTTTTAACCTATGCCCATGCATTGCTCTGAAAGTGTAGGAATAGTGAGTTTTTCTAGAGCATAGCATTTTATTACTTAGATACCGAAGACAAATTCTTCACCACTTTCCTTTTGATAATTTATATTTACCTGTGAATTAAATGACTAAAATGGAATTTCTGTGTTAAATGACTGTATAGTAAGCAAAACAGTACTTTATAGATACCAGTATGGCTAGATAATGACTAAAGTGTGTGTAGGGGTGAAGGCTTTGTTTAATATGGCTCATTAAATTCATTTTAATATTTTTCTTATCTTTCTGAGGAAATTTGAAACAACATCTAGTAGTAATGCTGTAATAACAAGTGAGTCTCCAAATTAGTAAAGTCACTAATTGTAGATGTCTTTCCAAATTTAGAAGTCAGTTCAAAAAATTGACTTAAATCAGATTAAATTTTACTTACATCTATTAGTAGTTGTGATCATCTTCAGAAACATTAAAAATACTTTACTAGTTTTTTATATTTTAAACTCATTCTTACATGACTCATTTTTGCTGTTTTTTTAATGGATTCATGGCAATGGCTAGTTGTAGGAACATATGACACTGCTTCAGGTGACTCTGCATACAAAGGGAAGTCCTATGTGTAGGGGCGCCCCTATCTTAGGAAGCAAAAGAGCCTCTCATATAGAAGGTAGTTATATTCCAAGCCTCCTCTTGAAACTTGTATCTAAGCACTTGCTCCTGAGCAAGTGATGTGAAGAAGTGAGAATCACCCAGCGTCCATTCTAGGGGAGATAGACCCAAGGGCAGGTGTACCTTCTTTCTCTATGGGAGGGTTGAACACTTCATGATGCAGCACAGAATCTAGAGACAAATGGCATTCATGGCATTCCTAGAATTGTTGTGTAGTATTTGTACTCAGCTTCAAGATCAGTCTGTGTAGCCCACAATTTTTTAAGTAATTAATCTTTTAAAAGAGTATCTGGTTTAGACAGCAACACACGAAATACAATCCAGGGAGAACATTTTATTGATATCTATGTAAATAAAGAGATTAGCATTAAGCACTTCACTGTGACCTTTTACTACTTAAAGCTAGTCCAATTAAAAACTTCTAATCTCAAGTATATGCTATATAGAATTCAGTGAACTCTAGTCCACTCAAAATAATATAAACTAATATAGTTTCACCAAGCAATTATTTTCAAAAATCTATAAAATTTGGGAAATTGTCTAGAGTCAAACTAAAAAGACAGTCTAACAGGCATCCTCAAACTTTTTAAACAGGGGGTTAGTTCACTGACCCTCAGACCATTGGAGGGCCGAACTATAGTTAAAAAAAAAAACAAAAAAAAAAAACTATGAACAAATTCATATGCATACTGCACATATCTTATTTTGAAGTAAAAAAACAAAACAGGAATAGATACAATTGCACCATGGCATGTGGCCTGCTGGCCGTAGTTTGAGGACCCCTGGAAAACATAGGTATCGAATGTATAATATTCTCAACTAATGTGTAAATGGTTTCTACATAGAAGATATGCCTGAAGGGTTTGATTTGCATATTCTTAGAATACGAACTCCTAAAAATTTTTGTTCTGGGATTTTCCTTATCACAAGCTAAACACATTTTGATGGATGACAATAAGAGTTGCTAAGATTAGGTTCAAGAAAAAAAATAGAAAAATTCGAGCTTAATAAGAGTTCATTAATGATAGAGTATATTATTTACATAAGATTATGACCCTTTATTAAAATAAAATATCTATTAAATGGTGTTTGGTAACCGGATTCCCATGTGGCTATCCATAGGCACACTCTATTGGATTCTGATTTTATCTTACACACAAAACCTAGTCACCATAAGGACATTTACACTCAAATGTTTATAGCAGCTCAATCCACAATCATGAAGAGGTAGAAACAACCCAGGTGCCCACCAACCTACAAATGGATTAATAAACTGTGATATATAAACACCATAGAATACTATTCAACCAGAAAAAGGATGGAGACATTACACGTTTATATTTACCTGGATGGAATTGAAGAACATTCTCCTTAGCAAAGTATCTCAAGAATGGGGAAAAAAAAAAAAAAAAAAGCATTCTATGTATTCAATACTAATGGGAAACTACTAGATGTTTAACTATAGTCCCAAAGGAGAGAAATACACAATTAAATTCAAGAAAGGGGGAGGGGAGAGGAACAGAAGGGGTTCAGTAAGCTCCTTACTGGGTACAATATAGGTTTATATGATACACCTCCCGGGTAAATATCTCAAATATAACTCAGACCTTTCCTAACAAACACAAACAATGTAACCTAATATTTTGTGCAGTTATATTAATCTGAAATTTAAAAAATAAATTACAAACAAAAATAGAAGTGCTAAAACTATGGAATTCCTTGTAGGAAAGCATAGGAGTAAATTCTTATGATCTTGGATTAGGCAATGGTTTCTTAGATACAGGAGCAAAGCTACAAGTAACACAAGTAAAAACTAAATAGGACTTACCAAAATTGAAAGCTTTTATATTTCACCAAGCCTCACCAGGGAAGTGAAAAGGCAACCTACAAAATTGGAGATAATATTTGAAAATGCACATTTGATAAGGGTTTGATATCTACCATCTATAAAGAACACTTATGATTCAATAATTTATTTTTAAAAATCACCATTTGAACATGAGCAAAGGATCTGAATAGATATCCCTTCAGAGAATATATACAAATGGTCAGCGGCACAACAAAAGAGATTCAATATCATCAGTCATTATGGAAATGTAAATCAAAATCTCAAGAAGATATCTTCACACTGACTAAGATTGCTAAAATAAAAAAAAAAAAAATGGTCAGGCAGTAACACATTTTGGTGAGAATGCTGAGAAATTGGAACCCACAAGGTGGGAATGTAAAATAGTGCAATAACTTGGGAAAACAATTTGGCATTTCCTCAAAATGTTAAACATAGAGTTATCATATGGCTGAGCATATGTACCTTACAATTAAAAATGCTTAGACACAAATGTGTGTAATATTACTCACAAAAGCAAAAAAATAGAAACAATCCAAATGTTCATCCACGCACAGGTAAACAAATGTGGCTATCCATATAATGGAATATCAGTCAGCAACAACAAGAAACAGAACACTAATACATGCTACATCAGGGATGAGCCTTGGAAACCTAATGCTGAATAACAAAAGCCCAGAAATCTTGTATGGTTCCATTTATATGAAATGCCCAGAATGTAGAGGTGCATAGAGATAATGACGAGATCATTATTTGCTAGGACCTCGCTGAGGGGGATATGGAAGAACGGATCATGGAAATAGTTTCTTGGGGGGGATGAGAAAATTTCTGTAGAACTACATAGTGGCAATTATTGCGCAACTCTGTGAATATACTGAAAATCAGTGAATTATTAAAAGGTGAATTATACAACATGTGAACTATGCATCAATAAAACTGTTATGACAAATTCAAATATCTAAACGCTCAGAAAATAAATCCTTTTTCTTCAAAGCTCAGTGGGACTGAAAATTTTCTGACCTAGAATAAAGATTGCTCTGTGGAGCAGGAACACAAAATGTAAATTAAAGTGTACCTAAGAAATGAAAGGAGATAGCAGTGATTTTATTTTATTTAAGACAAAAACAAAATTCATAACAAAGCAGTGAGGATTTACTTCTTGTGTGATTAGAGGAGGACCCAAAATATCACCAATTTGAGCTCAGAGGATAAAGGAGGATTGTTACCGCAGTGAATAACTCAGAACACAAAGAGAAAGGCCATATTTGGATGTAGGTATCATCTCTTCCTTAATCTTGCTTATCCTGGCATCAATCATCTATTTATCAATAATTTATCTATCCAACCACCCATTGTGTCTATGTTTTCCTTTTCATTATGTAAATTATATTTTGATTAATGAAACTTTTGCTCCTCAGAAATGTATTTTAAAATGGCTTGATCTTCTAATTTTAATTCAATGAAATTCAATGTTGAAAAACATTAGAATATATTTTGCATTCTTAATTGCAGTATTCTTAAAGAGAAGCTAACTCAGTAAAGAATAGATATACGTGGATTAAAAACACAAATGCCTGCTTGAGTTGGGCAATAATTAACTGGCATTACACTTGCTAGGAGTATTTAATCCAAAGAATTTTCTAATAATGCACTAAAAGCTTAATTCATTTCTTCATTTTTAATATGGGAATCCTGCTAGTATCTCCTTGTATAGTTATCTACTGTGGATTAACAAGTTACCCCCAGCCCTGACTGGCTTATGACAACATTTATTATCTCACAGTTCCTGTGGGTCAGGAACCTGGGTGTATCTTAGTTGGGTCTCCTATCCTCTGATTCACTGTATCTCACCCAAAGCTGCAATGGAAGTGCTGCCTGGCACTTGCCCAGAAAAGGATCTGTTTCTGAGCTCACTCACGTGGTTGTTAGTAGAATTTGGCTCTTTACAGATTATTGGACTGAGGTGTTCAGTTCCTCCCTGCCCATGTGCCCAAGGCTGCCTGCAATTTCTTGAAACAAGAATCTTTCCAGAGGAAAGTGCACAACATGGCAGTTGGTTTCTTTCAAATGAACCAGTGAAAGACAATAAGTGAACAAGGAGGTCAAAGTCTTGTGTAACCTAATCTTGGAACAAAAATCTTATCACTTTTGCTGGATTCCATATGTGGCACAGTTGAGCAACTACCTCCAGCCCACATTCCAGAAGTGGAGACGAAAGAGTAAACATCAGGAGCTGAGGCTGACCAGGATCATCTCACAGGCTGCCTTGCATTCTGCCTTACATGGTTTGTTGAAAATTCAATGAGTTAATATATGTAAAGTACAGGCAGTCCCCAAATTATAAACATCTGACTTACATACAACTTGCAATTACAAACAAAGCTATTGCAGGTAATAGGTAAATGTACCTGTTCCAACTTGCATACAAATTTAACTTAGGAACAAACCCACAGAACCTATCTT
This sequence comes from Loris lydekkerianus, assembly GCA_963574355.1. Lineage (NCBI taxonomy): Eukaryota > Metazoa > Chordata > Mammalia > Primates > Lorisidae > Loris > Loris lydekkerianus. Next base: position 11,901 of record CAUYPK010113224.1, read on the forward strand.
GTTTGTAACCAGGAGTTCTGCCTGTACTTAGAACAGTACTTGGGTTTGACAAGGACTATTAGATTTCATTATCTATGGTTATGGCTGGCTGTGAGCCAATAAAGAGAGATTCTACTATCCCTGAGAATTCATTATCACTTAAAGATGCTTAAGTTCATACGTTATTTTAAAAAAACACTCTGTTTAATAAAATATATCTATATGACTTTCTAATACTGGATGTGTGAGTTTATGATTCCTAGCCAAGGTGATAAAATCTTTCAGAAGGCAAGGACAGTATTTCCTAAATATAAGATAAATATTTAATTAGCCTGAACCTTTTATTTTGAAATTACAATAAATTTTCAGACATATACAAAAGATACTAAAAAGGATTTCAGCATGTACTGGATTCACTTTTCAACATCTACTTTATTTCTTTCTCTCTCTGTAAAAATGTATATATTTTGAGGTCTGACAATTAAGTACGTGAACTTGTAACTGTGCACTTAGTTCAGCAGCATTGAAAAGTAAGTAGGTAATGTTCCATAACCTTGGTAAATCAGCAGCTCATAGTTGTGATCATGACAGCGTGTGACAGTGTCTTGCTGAGTGGTGTTCATGTTGCTGAAGTTTTTTTGTGCCATTGTGAGAATGTTGGAGGTTAAATTAGAGCAATAAACAAACATTCATAAATTTCTTATAAACTTAGCAACTCTAGAAATTAAATCAGGGACCTGTTACTCCAAGTTTATAGGGATAATGCCATGAAGAAAATGACAGTGTACAAATAAATTAATTTTTTTTTTTTTTTTTTTTGAGGGGAGAGAAAGTGTCGCTGATGAAGAGAGGTCAGGGTGGCCAGTAATGAACAGAACTGATGAAAACATTGCAAAAATTAGTCAAATTTTGTGTCAAAATTATCAGCTGCCTGTGAGAAGCACAGCAGACCAAAAAAACATAAATAGAGAAACAGGAAAATCTTAACTGAAAACCTTGAAATGAGAAAGGTGTGGCTCTTAAATCACAATAACCCAGCAGCCCACAAGGCAATGTTTTTCAGAGAGTTTTTAGCCAGTAAACCAATAACTGTATTGGAACACCCTCCCTACTTACCTGATCTGGCCCCAGTGACTTTTTTCTTTACCAGATGATAAAGGAAATATTGAAAGGAAGACATTTTGATGATATCCAGGACATCAAGTGTAATACAATGACAGATTTGAGGGCCATTTCAGAAAAAGAGTTCCAAAATTACTTTGAAGGGTAGACTAGAAGCTGGAATTGGTGCATAGTTATATTCAGCAAAGAATTATGTAGTATCTTCTCTAGGATGAATTTGCTAACTTAATTGTCAGACCACGTAGAATGTATTTTTTCTGCCTTTTCTGCCTCCCGAGAATAAATTTAAATTGCAATGACCTCATTATCTCTTAATATCTCCTAAAAACTTTCCTCCACCACCACCAAGTGAGGAAATTAATACTAATGCATTAGATTATCATCTAATTTATAGATCCATTTCTCAATTATCCTAGCAAGGTTTATTATATATCCAGAAATACATAGTGTATTTGGCTGTCATATCCTTTTGTTTTTCTTAAAATTGGAATAGCTCCTCAGTTATTCCTTGTCTTTTCTAACATTCACTGTTTTATTAAATACAAGTTTATAATTTTGTAGAAATTTCCTCAGTTATGGTTTGTCTGACTTTCTTGATGAATAAGATTGTTCATTATTTTTTGGCAGGGTGACCAAAGATACTATATTGTCTTCTCAGCATATCATATCAGAGGGCATGTGATATTGATATGTCTCATTATTGGTTATATTAAATTTTATTACTTTGATAAGATGATACCTGCAAAGTTTCTCCACTGAAAAGTTAATATGGGTTTTATACTCACAATCAATGAATAATAAATATTTTCTGTGGAAATACTATGAGAGCTTTCCTTTTACCAATGTTATTTTGTGTTCATTGTTTATGTATAGAAGTAAAAACTCATGGTTTCAAATTATGTTCAAAAGACTTAAAATTGAGAGCTAGATAACATTGGCCTATTCAAACTGGCTCTATTGTCATTTGGATATGTCCCTCCTATCATTCTTTGAGTATTTCCCTTTCTTTCTGGTCCAAAACAAGTTGCAAGATCACCTTGCATTTTCCTGACCAGTAATGGAGTCAGAACTTTTTCCAATGAGCATTTAGTTCCTTTCAGAGCAGAGGGGGATTTATAAAACCAATGTCAATATCTCCAGATAGAAGTATACACACTTCTGAAGTGGTGCTGAGATCACCACTGGAATATGCAGAATAAAATTGGAACATATTTATTTTCTTTAAAAATCACTTTTATTATATGATTTCTAATGTATGTGATGCACTATCAGTACAATCATGCATATGTATAATGGAAAAACAAAACAAATTGGTGGTCATGCTAAAAATTTACCAATTCAATTTATTAACCAAAAAATGTAGAATGCTGCTTTTGAACACAGCAAAATGGTTTAGCTTACAAAAAACATTAGGCATGATAACACTCACCAAAATAACAAGGAAAATCTCATTCTCACTTGGCAGCTAATGGTAAGAATATTGTTTTCAAATATGTCCACCAGAAAGCACTGATAATTTTTAGAGCTTCACTTATCAATATGGTAGCTACTAGCCACATATGGATATGGGCTATCATGTTGGGTGACACAGGAAAAGTAAACATAAAATGTTTGCCTCATAAACTTCATTTCCAGCATCCACTTTATCTCTTACTCCCTGTTCTTTGAGGTTAAACCCAGAGAAATTGCAACCTTCTCACATTCCTATGCAACAGATAATTATCACCTGTCTAATAATCTTTTCTAGCATAATCCCCAATTGCATAATATTTTACATTTTGTATCATTATATTTTGTATCATGCCATTGAAGATATATATTTTGGGGTCCCCATGACCACATATAGATTTAGGGATTGGTAAGAAGGACTCTGAAGACACAAAGGCAGCTGTCATCATAGTTATATTTGGTTATGGAATCAACAAGGGGAAAAGACATATTAGGTAGAGTCTAGACAAGGAAGCCATACACCAGCTTCCTATGTTCTCCTTCCAACAGCAAAATGCTGTAGCCCTTGTATAGTGTTTCTTCCCTAGTTAGTAAGACCTCTTGAAAATCAGAATCCAAAGATTTTTTTTTATTATTAAATCATAGCTGTGTACATTAATGCAATCATGGGGCACCATGCACTGGTTTTATATACAATTTGAAATATTTTCATCAAACTGGTTAACATGCCTTCCTGGCATTTTCTTAGTTACTATGTTAAGACATTTATATTCTACATTTAGTAAGTTTTACATGTACCCTTGTAAGATGCACCGTAGGTGTGTCCCACCAATTACTCTCTCTCCACCCATCCTCCCCACTTCCCTCCCCTCCCTTTCCCCTTCCCCCATATTCTTAGGTTATAATTGGGTTTCATAGTAGGGCTGAGTACATTGGATACTTTTTCTTCCATTCTTGAGATACTTTGCTAAGAAGAATATGTTCCAGCTCCATCCATGTAAACATGAAAGAGGTAAAGTCTCCATCTTTCTTTAAAGCTGCATAATATTCCATGGCCAGAGTTTTTATTGACAAATGATCACTCAGCCATATTTTGCCTGATGACCAGTGTTGCATGACCGGAGACGCCAACGACCAGCAGCTTTGCCATGGGTATAAACTCACTCCTGTAATTATTAAGTCAAGAAACCGACTACATGATATGGGATGGCATGTAGCAAAATTCTTTATTCAGGGTTTTGATTTTACATCTTTCTAGTCATGTACACACTTAATCTATTATCTTTTAGTTTCACCATTACCTCATTTTGCCTATCTGAAATTAACTTGAAAGGAAATATCCTGTTACCATATCAACACGATCACTTTTGCAGTAAACATCTTCTTCTAGACACTGACTAATATCTGGGCAGGTATCTAAATAAAGATCACAAAGAAGAAAGTAGCCACAGTGGAACAGAGTTAATGGAAGAGTATCTTCAAGCGTTCACTCAGTTTACTCAGTATGAAGTAACGACTGTGTCTTTTCTTCAGGGCAGAGCACCTATGGACCTCTGACAATATGTTGTTAACATACGTCAACCCTCTGGCCTCTGTCTCTGAGGAAGAGCGGCATTCACTTTGATCTCAGGCTTCATGGGGCCCACAGCTTCAGAGAATGGGCTGTGGAATTTTTAACTCCAGGCAAGCCAACTCTGTGTGTGTCCCAGGGGGGCCCAGGTCCCTTAACCCTCTGAAAAAAAGCAAGCCATTTTAAACTCACACCGAGTTCACTTTGTGTGCTTGATGTAGGATATGTTTATTTCTAAATATTATCCTACAACCAGCCACAATTATTAGAAACCCAGACTCTCAGAAGGAAAGTAAATGTTCTATGAATCACATTATTCATATACAATGTAGGCAGAAACAAAATTCACAAATGCATAAAACAACCTTATCATCCAGGGAACAATTCAAAAGCCCTTCTATCTACTATGCCTTTCATGTAAATTCTTTCCAGTAGACTTGCTAAGGCACTAGTTGTTACAAAAATGACTCTGTAGCATTTCACTCTTACAGATCTATGGTCCACCATATATGAAAAAGATAATGCTTAGTCTTCAGATTATCAATATTTACATAAACTTTACATTCACTGTGCTTATTGAAATGTTTACAGAAGTAATTATCTGAAAAGAATAATCAAACCAGATATAGCTGTGAGGAAAATTTATTATAGTCAAATGGATAAATATAAGTGATAAAAGAATCAATATTGATTATTTGTACAAAGCAAATGATTACTAAGCCTTTATTAAGTGCCAGGCACTTAAATAAACTCTTTATATAATTTATTTTACTTAATCTGTAGACAACCCTACAAGTATGTTACTTTCATATTCCCTATCATACAAGGGAGATATATGATCTTAAGAAAATTAACTCCTAGGCTAGACACAGTGGCTGGTGCCTATAATTCTCACACTCTGGGGGGCTGCACAGTTGTTCCAGACCAGCCTGAGCAAGAGCAAGACTTGTCTCTAAAAAAAAAAAAAAAAAAATAGCCAGGCATTATGGAGGGGTTTGTAGACTGTAGACCCAGCTACTCAGGAGACTGAACCCAGGAGTTTGAAGCCATAGCACTCAACCTAGCAAAACAAAGTAAGACGCTGTATAAAAAAAAAAAAAAAAAAAAAAAAAAAAAAGAAAAGAAAAGAAAAGAAAAAAGAAAAAGAAAGAAAGAAAATTAACTTCTAAATCTATGCTTTCCAATCTGGAAAGGGGAGAGAGACCAAGGGAGTCTAATACCAGATCCTGCACATATAACCGTTAAAAAGCACTATCTCACTTATGTGAATTAACACAAGCACATTCTTTTATAGCCCAATTTTTAACTTGCTATCTTATCCTTGTCATATATATACTTTATTTAAATCTAGGACTATGGAACTACTTTGCATGACAAGTTACGAGAGTAAGAAATATGCATTTATCATCTGCTATATTTTGCCAAAGAATTATAAATATTCATTCACAATTATATATAGAGATAATTATATGTCGTATATATTTTTTTCCTTAAACTTTTATTAAACATAAAAGGTAGTTCAAGAATACCAGTAAAATAATAAGAATAGTACATTTAAACTTTGAATTGTCCTCTTTCAATACTTAGTCATTTCTTCAAAGGATTGTTCTAATCTAATAATTGTATTTATAAGTATTATGTTTGAAATTAATTTAACAAATGCAATGACCAAAATTCATGATTTTGGATTGTTTTCAACATTTTTCTAAATTAAGACTTACCTTCTTTTAAGTTCCAAACTTCTAATGCCCAACATGATTTTGGAAATTGATGCTAAGTCATTGCTGTCTGGTTTTAAAAAATTATATTGCAGCAAAAAGTAAGTTTTAAGCAGTGAATTGAAGTACTTTTTAGGAAGAAACAATAAGAAACAAAAGATCTGTTATGTCTGTAGGGGGTAAATTGTCCTTGAATGAAATAAAGGAAGCATAAAAAGGAATTTATAAAATATCTCTTGGGTTCAATCCAAAGATGGGTTTAACCATCTTTGAAGTCTGACCACAATGATACTTTCCTAGGTGCATTTTATTCAAGTTGATACTGTCTGAATAAGCTCCCCAGAATTCATCAGAGAACAAACCATTATCTGAAAAACATTTGTCATAGAATATATTACAATCTCAAATTAATAAATTAGGGCCCATATAAGGACATAATGTGTAGCCTTAAAAAAAAAAATAAAAAATCATTTAACTGTGGTTTGCAATACCCTCAATGATGTATAGTATATACTATACTTGATGTAAAAGTGAGAATAGATGAAAAAGTATTTTCACATTAGTGCTTTAACTGTTGCGATTTTACATCAATATAAGGTTTTCAACAAGCTGGGTGTTGTGAGTGTCTTTTACCCCCCAAAGTCCTATCTTTTTCATCATTTTAAGTATTGAATCATCCTCACTTGTGGATAAGCCATCTGGTAGAAGCAATAATTTTAGGAACAATGTCCCAAAGCAGCTTCCCATAGATAGCTGCTGGCAGCTCTGGCATTTGGGAGCATAATCCTTCTAAATTGAAACCTGCCCTCGTAGGTTCAGCTTTCTAGATCCTCAGAGCATCATGAGTTCTTTATAGTGTGATGAAGGTCAAATTAGAAACAAGGACAGTTGAAGTTTTTTTTTTTTATTTGTGTCATTAAATTTCAAAGTCCAAATAATATAAAATATGCTGAGAATCTTAACAAAAAACTAACATTCATCTTTTAGAAAGTATTAAATCCACAATTTATGAGAAACTGAATGAGACTATATTTCCCAAATCATAGATGAGTAATCCATCTTTTCAATGATTACCTTTTGCCTTTCAACCTGATCTCCACACTTCTCCTACAATGCATATTTAAAACTTGGTACATCCTTTATACTCAGTGCCTTGATCATAGGACCATTGTACAGAGGTGGGGAAAAAACTCTGGACTAAAAAATCTAGTTTTGAACCTTTATTCTCCTAGTAAATAGGTATATGATACTGTAAAAATCACTTAAGTTTTGAAAAGTGGGGTATCCTAAATGACTTCTAAGGTACTTTCAATATTATGACTGACTTCCTTATTATATTTTATATGTCAAACAATTATATCTATTATGCCTATTAAGATAAGACAAAGTTCTAAAAGTAAATTATTTTCAAATCTGCTCTAATAACATTTAACAAATGAAGTTAGGCTTCTAAAATTGGTATACTTGAGTGGATAAGCCAATTAGAAAAATGTACTATACCTAAATTTTTCGGGCATAAATTTCCTGAAATAATATGAACATTTTATGACCTGGAACTAATCAGTTGATTTGCTATACACTTTCTTTAAAACTCTTTTATTATAAAGAGATATAAAGTGCAAGCACTAAAATAAAATACCTATAGGCAAAATGTGCCTATTGAAAAAAAAAAACTAAGATAATTTTAGCTACTAGTTTTGTTTTTTGTTTAAAAAATTATAGAAAAAATTCTCATACAAGCAAAAATAATGTTTAATGGTAATGAAATTCTCATGGATCTTCTTTGGTTTTGTATCTTAGATGAACTGTTTCTTTTAATTACAACACAGATTGTGTAAAAAAAAAAAGTTTCTTTTAATTACAACACAGATCATGTTTTAAAAAAGTAATTTCAATTACAATGATTGTAAAATTATTTTGCATATATTTGCTTAAGATTTTGACATAGTTATATTAACAGTAAAAGGAAGTTAGAATTATAAGTAATATGGCAACTTAAGTAGGGAAAAGGTTTTAAAGACTATCACTACTTTAATTGTAATCATAGGATAATTTCATCTAATATTGATTTTTCAATTATGACTTAAATCTATATTCAAGGATGTTTGTCAGTTCTTTACAGAAATATAAACAATCTGGCCCTGATAAAAATCATTAAATTTCCTATAATAGGAGTCTTAAGATGTTGAGCATTATATATAATTTAATTGATCTGTTACATAGATCAATTTTTCTTTTTACACATAGCATTTAGTTTTACATTTGTTGTTATCTCTTTGGGCTTTTTAGCTACTAGTTAATTAATTACAATTAAATATCTTGTAATTCTAAACAGATCATGTGAAATTCTCTACATAACCCTGGTAGAGGAAATTATTTTCTTCCTCTCCCACTATTTCCATTTTGTCTTGCATAAACACTGGGAAGAATATCTTCTTGTCTTTCTCCACTTTCTCACTCTCATGATCTTGGAAAGATTTGTGACTTAGCTCTTGTTTTGGGTTAAAAATGAAAATACGTGGCTCATTCTTTTTTCTCTTTTAGAGAATCTGTCCTTAGGACTCTAACATTCCCTTCTCCTTCATTTTGTATTTTTTTTTTTTATTAAATCATAGCTATGTACATTGATATGATCATGGGGCATCATACACTAGTTTCACAGACCTGTTGACACGCTTATATCACACTGGTTAACATAGCCTTCCTGGCAATTTCACAGTTATTGTGTTAAGACATTTACATTCCACATTTACTAAGTTTCACATATACCATTGTAAGATTTTGTAAGTTTATTCTGAGAAACATTCATCTGCAAGTTTCAAAACTGGGTGAGTAATTTATACATGAAAAATCAAAAGATTATTGTAGTCTAATAAAGCTGATATGTTGTCTGCTATTTGCATTACACATGAGCCTGTTTCTCAGTTAACCAAATTGTTGGTTTCTCTAGATCTCAAAAGGCTCTCAAAGTAAGAAATATCCTTAAAGTAAAGACCTTGTCAACAGTGTGACTGTAGAACGTTGAACTTCAGAAAAGAAAGGTTTCACAATCAGCAACATTTCATGAAAAATCCAGTGCTATGGTCTGTATGTTCCCAAAATGTTTATGCTGAAACTTCATCCCCACTGTGTTAATATTAGGTTGTGGGGCCATTGGGAAAATGATTATATCAAGAGGGCACAGTCTTTGTGAAATATTAGTGCCCTTTGAAAGAGGTGGAAGAAACTAGCTTGGGCCCTTTTTCCCTTCTGTTACTTCTGGCATGTGAGGACACAGCATATGTCCTTTCCAAAGGATACAGCAACAAGGCATGAACTCGGAAGCAGAGAAGACCCGCCATCACCAGACATTGACCTTGAACTTCCAGCCTCTAGAGCTATGAAAATAAGTTTCTCTTCTTTATAAATTATCCTTTGTCAGGTATTTTCTTAATGGAAGCACAAATGAACCCAATGAACTCACAATAAGACATCCAGTGAAGTAAAAAGTTTCTAAGAAGGTATGGATCAGATAAACCTTAATACTTTTAAGATATAATTACCTTTCAGAAAGAAATATAAACAACTACTTTAGGCACAATTAATAAGTTAACTCAAAACAGGTCAATTCCCTTCGAAAATGTCATTAAACTGCTATCATTATCATTTAAATAGCATTTCTGTGAGAATTTAAAAATACTCTTTATCTGCCTGTTAAGTTATTAATCTTTACAACATTCTTATGAAGTAATAGTGAATGTTATAGGGGAAAAAAGGGCAAAAAATTTACAAAACAGGCAAAATATAATTTACTCAGCTAAAAATTATTGATCTGTGTACCTAATCATGTACATGCAATCAAATATGTTATTTTACACATACCTTTATTTAACATAAGTATAAATATTATCTGAGAGAATCTTAAGCAACTAGATTACATATTTTAGAAGACTCTGGAAGAAATAATACCACTTATAATTGTCTTTCTGATCACAGAAAATATCAGTAACATTCAGATGGAAATTATGACAAAATATATGTTCTTATTTCTAGAAATATTAAAGCCACTCAATAAATTACTTTAGTAATTAGAAAAATACTAAATAAATTGGTACAATTGACCCGCGAGATTTCCACACAATCCAACTGGTTTTCTGTAGTTGTATATGATAATAATATGAGAAATAACCTAAAAATAAATTGCTCTATTTTCAAGGAAAATTTGAAGGAAATAAACAGAGATAAGGAGTTCCTTTAATAAAATAAAGCTGCATCACATTGTTGGTTTCTCTAGACCTCAAAAGGCTCTCAAAGTAAGAAATATCCTTAGAGTAAACACCATGTCAACAGTGTGACTGTAGAACCCTTTGTTAAGACTTTGGAAAGATTTACAGACCATTTCATAGAATCAAATGACAAAAATGCTTCCAAGAATTTTAAGCATTGTCCCAACATATCCTGTCAAGAATGGGCTGTCTGAAAGAGCTATGTAGCCATACCATTTGTGTAATCATCCAATCCTGTGATATTTATAGGAAAACTGTAAGAATTTTAAAGAATATATTATTTAAGGTAATACTGTTAGCTTGTAGTAAAGAAGGGAGAGCTCAAAATTAAACACGTTTTTTGAACCCCAACCCGTTTAGGAGTAGGTATCATGATGAGGAAGCTACTCAGATCTCAAATGCAAATGTAGTTAAGAACTTGTCCAAAAACTAAAGTAGTAATTAAAAAGGAAAGGTTGATTATAAAAGTACAGCCAAGAGTCCAGATGGTGGAACTAAGAGTCTAGACATAGATAACACCTGGCTAAGAAACATGGAGAATAACATTCAAGGAACAGCCGTGAGATCTAGTCAGGTCTGCAATGATGTGTACCTGGTTAGATTTGAGAATTGTCATAGACAGGTTATTGGTATGTACTGTCATTTCCACTATTCTCAGAAAATTATAACTATTGCATTTACGCTATCCTGCATCTGTGTACCACCATGATACCTTCATATAGAAATATCCTAGAAATAATAAATCAAAAACCATTTATGTTAGACTGAACGATGTCTTCCAAAGATACATATGCCCCAATCCCCAAGACGAATGAATATGTTACTTATATAGCTAACTGGACTTTATGGATGTGTATAATATTGACTTGGGAAATTGTCTTTGGTGACCCCAAGACATCACAAGGGTCCTTATAGAATGGAGGTCACAAATATTATAAAAGAGAAGCTGGCTTTGAAGAAAGAGTAAGAAATCAAAGTCAAGAAATGCAGATTATCTCCAGAAGCTAGAAAAGGTCATGAAATAAGTTTTTCCTTAAAGACTTAAAAAAAAAAAAAGATGGTCATTCCCAATTTAACTAATTATGGACATTTAGCCTCCATTATAGACTTCTTACCTTGATTGAAGACTGACCTCCAGATCTATAATAAAACAAATTTATATTGTTTAGAATGATAAATGTCAAGAATAACTAAAATGTGACACAGAGACACAGAGTGAGCACATGGCTGGAAAAAATGGCACTGATAAACTTGGTTGATGCACTGTTGCCACAAACCTTCAATTTGTAAAAAACAAAATAAAGCACCCTAACGTAAGCTATGCTTGTATTTGTTTGTAACCAGACTCCACAAGTTACTAGCTCTTATACAGGATGTCCTATAGTTGACCATTTTAAATTGCACATGAACTTTATGTACACTCTGTATTATGAATACTATTTTTAATTTCTCTGTACTTAAGCTTCTTCATTTTTGAAACAGGAATTTTCTTACCTAACTCATAGAGTTTGAGAAGATTAAACCATTTACATATAAGTGGTTAGAACAGCACCTGCCTCAGAGAGAACATTAATAAATACAATCTATTGGTGGTATGTTTGAGATTCAAATCCACATCTATAATAATGCCAAATTCCTGTACTTAAACATTTGCCATTCTATTTCTTCTTTCATGTATTAATACTTTGGTTCCTGGACAGTTGCAGATTTTGTTATTACTGTAAAAAAGTACTTGACTTTTTTTTTTTTTTTTTAATTAAATCATAGCTGTGTACATTGATATGATCACGGGGCATCATACACTAGTTTCACAGACCGGTTGACACGTTTATATCACACTGGTTAACATAGCCTTCCTGGCAATTTCACAGTTACTGTGTTAAGACATTTACATTCCACATTTACTAAGTTTCACATATACCATTGTAAGA
>CAUYPK010113229.1:0-20080 GCA_963574355.1 Loris lydekkerianus
AACTGACTGGGTCACAGCCCTGCGGGGCTAGCAGCGACTGGGTGTGACAGAGCTGCAAGGTGGGGAAGAAGGCATCAATCTGCCCAGACTGATCTATTTGCTGGGTGTCTCTGCCTGACTCCATGCAGCACTGGAGCAAGCCATATTAGAGTAGTCACCAGACCCCTGTGATCCAGTTCCCAGAGACCTCTTAAACTCTCCTGCCCAAGACAGGTGCTGACTGAGACAATTGATTTGGACCTTTTGAACTGAAACTATCACCTGAGGACTATTCAGGTGGTGCCCTGGGTGTGTGGTTGTAGAAAGGTTTGATTTTTCTTTTCCAATTGTTGCCTGTGGTGGGTGGGGTGACTAAATTGCTGGTATTTCTCCACAGCTGAGACTTCAACCCAGAGTAACTGTTTCACTATGGTCAAACAGAAACCAGCTGAAAACAAGACAGAACCACTTAGCCCCACCACACCAAACAGGGCACCAGTTTCTCAGGCCATAGCACTGTACGGGTCCTCGCCAAAGCTCCAGGGGAAAAATCAAAGGGAGTAAAACAATCATGGGGCAGAATCAGTGGAAAAACTCTGGTAATACGAATAACCAGAATAGATACCCCCCTCCCCCAAGGAAAGATATAGCAGATTTAATTGAAGATCCCATTCACAAAGACCTGGCTGAAATGTCAGAAATCGAATTCAGAATTTGGGTGGCAAACAAGATTAACAAAATGGAATTAGAAATTTGAGGAGAAATTCAAAAGTTGTCTCAAGAATTCAATGAATTTAAAGACAAAACCACCAAAGACTTAGACACACTGAAGCAAGAATTTGCAGCCCTCAAAGATCTGAAAAATACAGTAGAATCCCTCAGTAACAGAGTGGAGCAAGCAGAAGAAAGGATCTCTGATATTGAAGACAAAGTCTTTGAATGCTCCCAAACTCTCAAAGAGGAAGAGAAATGGAGAGGAAATATGGATCATTCTCTCAGAGAGATCTAGGACAATTCAAAGAAGGCTAATATCCGACTCATTGGAATCCCTGAAACTGATGAAGTTGCTTCACTAGGCACAGAGACACTTCTCCATGAAATTATGAAAGATAATTTTCCAGGCATGCCTAGAGATTCTGAAATTCACACAGCAGACAGCTTCAGAACCCCAGCATGACTCAACCCCAATAAGACATCCCCCGGGCATATTATAATTAACTTCACTAAAGTTAATATAAAGGAGAAGATTCTTAAAGCAGCCAGATGTGAGAAAGGGAAGAATATTAGAATGACTGCAGATCTCTCTCCTGAAACTTTTCAAGCCAGAAGAGGGTGGTCATCAACTTTTAATCTCCTAAAGCAAAATAACTTGCAACCCCAAATCCTGTATCCAGCTAAACTGAGTTTCATTTATGATGGAGAAATTAAATACTTTAATGACATTCATATGTTGAAGAAATTTGCTATAACCAAACCAGCTCTTCAGGATATCCTCAGACCTATCCTCCATAATGACCAACTCAATCCTCCACCACAAAAGTAAACTCACTCAGAAACTTTTGATCAAACTCCAACTTCCACACTGATGAAAAGATTAAAAATGTCCACTGGACTTTTGAAAAATTCAATACCCAAAATTTTACCAGAGTTTTCAAAAATCTCCATTAACATGAACAGCTTAAACTGTCCTTTAAAGAGGCATAGGTTAGCTGACTGGATACAAAAACTCAGGCCAGATATTTGTTGCATACAAGAATTGCATCTTAACTTAAAAGACAAATATAGACTCAGGGTGAAAGGATAATCATCCATATTTAAGGCAAATGGTAATCAGAAAAAAGCAGGTGTTGCGATTTTATTTGCAGATATAATAGGCTTTAAACCAACAAAAGTAAGGAAGGATAAGAATGGTCACTTCATATTTGGTAAGGGTAATACTCAAAATGATAAGATTTCAATTATTAATATCTATGCACCCAACCAGAATGAGCCTCAACTTATAAGAGAAACTCTAACAGACATGAGCCGTTTGATTTCCTCCAGTTCCATAATAGTTGGAGATTTCAACACTCCTTTGGCAGTGTTGGATCTATCCTCCAATAAGAAGCTGAGCAAAAAAATTTTAGATTTAAACATAACCATCCAACATTTGGATTTAGCAGACATCTACAGAACATTTCATCCCAACAAAAGTGAATACACATACTTCTCATTAGCACACGAAACATACTCCAAAATCAATCACATCTTAGGTCACAAGTCTAACCTCAGTAAATTTAAAGGAATAGAAATTATTTCTTGCATCTTCTTGGACAGCCATGGAATAAAAGTTGAACTCAGTAACAAAAGGAATCTGCATACTCATACAAAAACATGGAATTTAAATAACCTTATCGTAAATGATAGCTGAGTCAGAGATGAGATCAAGAAAAAAATTGCCAAATTTTTAGAACAAAATGACAATGAAGACACAAATTATCACAACTTCTGTGATACTGCAAAGGCAGTCTTAAGAGGGAAATTTATAGCACTGCAAGCCTTCCTCAAGAGAACGGAAAGAAAGGAAGTTAACAACCTAATGGGACATCTCAAGCAACTGGAAAAGGAAGAACATTCCAACCCTAAACCAGTAGAAGAAAAGAAAAAACCAAAATGTAGCAGAATTAAATGAAATCGAAAACAAAAGAATCATACAACAGATCAATAAATCAAAACGTTGGTTTTTTGAAAAGGTCAATAAAATAGATAAACCTTTGGCCAACCTAATCAGGAAAAAAAAGAGTAAAATAATTTCTTTTTCTTTTTTTTTTTTTTCATTTCTTTATTTTTTATTGTTGGGGATTCATTGAGGGTACAATAAACCAGGTTACACCAATTGTACTTTTTAGGTAAAGTCCCTCTTACAATCATGTCTTGCGCCCAAAAGGTGTGGCACACACCAAAGCCCCACTTCCCTCCTTCCTTCCCTCTCTTTGCTCTTCCTTTCTGATTTCATTTCTTTTCTTTCTTTTTTTTTTTTTTTTTTAAGCAGGACCTCAACTTTATTGCGTCAAGCAGCCACTTATATATACCGTGGGGAAGGGGCGTGGAAGGGGATGAGGTGCGTGACAGGGTTGGGCCAATGGCATGGTACCATGTTGGCTTTATCTAGGTAGAGGCAGTTTCAGGCCAGGCCTTGCTGAGTCGTTGCTACGCGGAAGTAGCTCGATGGATCTGCTTCTAGTCAGGCTCGGGAAGTTGCACTAGGAGTGTGGCTCTTTCTTATCCAACCTATTTGACAATGGGTAAAATCTTTTGATCTGAAACATTAGATCTTTCTTTAATTGTGGCAAATTCCTGGTTCTTCCTAAATATATCCTCTTCTCTTTTTATGCTTTTCTGATTCTCTGGAACTGCTGTGAGAAAGATGTTGACACTTCTGATTATCACACTTTTTCCCTTTTGAAGATTCAGTCCTGATGCCTCCTGAGAGAGCGCCTTGATTCAATTTCCAGCTCACCAATTCATTCTGCCCCGACACTCTGCTCTGCCAATCCTGTGAGTGGCCTGACAAAACTTTTATTTTTCAAACCCAGTGTTTTCAATCAGTGGTTCTAACTGCTCCTTTTTACTCCACATTTCCAGTAGCCTCCCGTAATTCATGGAGGCTATTAAGGTATTTGTTATATTTAAGGTTCTGTCTTTCGTTTTCCATTAGGTTTGCTTCTTCTGGTGTAAATCACTCTATTCTTTTTCTTGCATTTTTTTCTCTCTTTCATAGTGCTGAGTTTTCTCTCTAATATCTGGTTGTCTTTTGCCTTTGGCACATGCCTTTTATAACATTGTGAGGTGAGGCTGCCTTGCCCAAGTTTTCCACCCGGGAGACCAGAGACAGAAGCTCAGGCACTCGCCTGTCCTTCCCAGATGAGATAGTCTAGGTAGGGGGAGATGCCTCTGGGTTAAGGGACAGTCTGGGACTCTGCCTGTCCTCACTGCCCGTCCTTCTTCCCTTCCTCCCATGGACTGGCCCTGGTCTTGCTAACTCTGCCTGTTGTGGTCTTGGGCGAGGGGCTGTGCAGGAAGAGGTGTGGTCGGCCCTGGCAGGTGGGTTCTCGCCATCATACTTGTTCTCACTGGCGACCCACTCAAGCCCTGATTTCATGGCAGCCCTTCCAGCTGGTGCTTCTGCTTCTCTGCCCATGACGGTGGTGTGGTAGGCCCTGCTAGAGCACTCTCCTTGGGTCTGCCACTCCTCTGTGGTAGACCTAATTCCTAATTCCTAATTCTCCTAATTTCCTCCGGCTCTGGACTGTCCCTGCTATTGGGACCCCGATCACTTCTGCTCCCACCGCTCTCTCAGCTTCCTTTCTCCTGTGTGGCATCTCCCTGATTGGATTCCAAGAAAAGGGTTGGAAGTGTGCTGCTTCTCCACCTTGTCCAGAATTGGAAGCAGTGATCCAAAATTTGTAGCTCTGTAATGAAACAGTACCATCTTTTGCAGAAAATAAAAGAGGTTTCCATTTGATTAGTTCCCCTGGTTTCTGGGGAACATTTGTTTCTGAACATTTGCTCCCCTAAGGATATAATCTCACATAGCCTTTAGGGGGAATAATTATTGTTTTTCTGTGAAGTCTGAAAAATGATGAATAACTCTCTATCCTACAAGGTAGTTTTAGTGTGGTGACAGTCATCCTGTGAGTTTCTAAAGGGATTCTATGTTCCAGAGTTCTGTGATCAATGGTGAATGCTTCCTTCATGCAGCTGTCCTACCGTTCTGGGATTTGTGTTTCTTGAAATTAATGTGGCAAGGTTCCTGACTGTTATAAATAAGAAATGTAGAATATACTAGGCATAATTGCTAGAGCTGTGAGTATATATCTGTGTGTATTTTGAGGATATGGCAATAATGTTGAACTATTCTCAGCAATTAATTACGGAGTGCGTTGCTAAAACAAGGAATTAGATTTGTATTAGGCTTTAACTTCCATTTACTATCAGGATATGATTTCTCTTCATACATGCTACTTCGAGTATTGCATTGTGGTTCACACAAATCGTTGTAGTAGTTATATAGTTTAGTGTGTTTGCTCATTGAACAAATTCATGTAATTTCTCCGACAACACACTTATAAGTTTCTTGAGGGAAGAAACTATAGCTTACTAAATATTTGTGGAAGTAATAAACATTATGATCTCCTGTTTTAAAGATGTTCACACTGATACAGGATGAAGAGCCAAATGGCTTGGAGTATGTTAGGAACTGCGTTCACCTGTGAGTAATGGGTCTGCCTAAAGCTGCAGTTCTCAACCTGTGGGTCGTGACCCACAGAAACTGTATTAAAGGGCTGTGGCATTAGGAAGGTTGAGAACCGCTGGCCTAAAGGTTGAGTCAGCCATAGGTTCTCAAAGTTGGCTGCAATTGCGACTGCCTAGGAAGCTTTAATAAAAACTACCAGTGCCTTCTCTTTCTAAACACTAAGAGTGAGAAAAAACAAACAAACAACAACAACAAAAAAAACTACCAATGCCTGGGTTTCACTCCCAGAGATTCTGGCTTAATTGGTCCAAGTACATACTGGGAATTGGGATTTGTTAAAAAACAACAACAACAACCCCTTCCCCTCGAAAACTCCAGATTATTCTAACGTGCAGCGTTTCTTGTCACATAAAAGAAGTTTGTAGGTCAACTCTTTAGGATTGGTTTGGGGGTCCCACAGAAATGAGGGACCCGAGCTCCTTCTCACTTGCGCTCACTGTCACTAGGATGTGGTGTGGAATTCCAGCCAAAAAGTCGGAGGGAGGGAGAGAGTGCATTACATCACTGTTCCTCACTAGCTAGACTTACTCACTTGATCCATAGAAGTGAAAGGATGGTTGGTAAATGTATTCTGGGAGTGTGTTGTGCCCAAATGAAAATTAGGGTTCTCTTGAGAGAGGGAAGGGAAAACAGATATTTTGTGGGTAGTAGGCTGTCTCTGTCACACCTGCTTTTGGAGGTTCAGTTCCTGGTTTCAGTCCAATATTTCTACTACTTCCAATAAAAATGGAATGAGGATATTGGGTAACAGCTGGCGAACTTAGTAACACAGGTTTGGAAGATATGAGTTATTTTCCTTCCTCTTGTGGGTGCTGCACCAGAAAGAACTGATTGTTTAGGGTCCTGGGAATCCATGAATCTAGAAAGAGATCAGTGTATAGTCAAAACAGGACATGTCCTTACTGACAGTTGGTGAGTGTTTGACGTGGTCACTCTCCTTTCTTAAACATTCTCTTTCTGTGCTTCTGATTTTCCTTCTGCCTTTCTGCTTTGTTTTCTCTGCTCTCTTCCCTGCTTAATCTGTTAGAGTTCCTCAACTCTTGGTCCCAGGCTGCCTTTCCTTCCCCTCTCTGCTCCTCTTAATGTGCAGTCTCCCCCGTACCCTGTGGCCTCAGTGTCTGCTTATTTACAGATGATTTACACATTTATATCTCCAGCTCAGACCTCCTCTGGGCTCCAGATCCAACTTCATAGTGATGTCTGTTATAAGTTTTAAAGGTATCTCAAAAGCAACATTCCCCAAACTGAATTCCTGGTTCACCAAACCTTGTCAATTGTAGCTCTGCCAAAACTCTGCCAACCCACCCGTGGACCATTATCAGGAACACTGCTGCCGTTTTTTATTTTATTTTTCTTTTAAACGCCTCTATTAAGGTATAATTCACATCCTATAGCATTCACTTATCTTAAGTGTATAATTCAGTTATTTAAAGTGAGTTTGTATAGTTTTATAACTATCACCGCAATTCAGTTTGAGAACTTTTCTAACACAAATTTTTTTTAAAATGTAAAAACCAAAAATCTCTCTAGGAGGCTGGGCATGGTGGCTTAAACCTGTAACCACAGCACTTGGGAAGCTGAGGCGGGTGGATTGCCTGAGCTCACAGGTTCGAGACCAGACTGAGCCAGAACGAGACCTCGTGTCTAAAAATAGCTGGGCATTGTGGTGGCTGCCTATAGATGCAACTACTTGGGAGGTTGAGGCAAGAGAATTGCTTAAGCCCAGGAGTTTGAGGTTGCTGTGAGTTATGACACCATGGCACTCTACCAAAGGTGACAATGTGAGACTGTGTCAAAAAAAAAAAAAAAAAAAAAAAAAATCCCTCTAAACAGTTTGCAGTCAATTCTGCTCCCACTGTAACCCCAGATGGCCACTGATCGTTTTATCTATTTAAGTTTTCCTTTTCTGGACATTTCACATACATGGAATTGTAGAATTTGCAGTCTTGCATTTGGCATCCTTCCCTTAGTATAATATTACATTTGGGGCGTTTATCCACGTTACAGCACGCATTGGTCTTTTGTTTTTACTGCTGTATAGTGGTCCCTGGTATGGACACAGCACGTTTTGTTTATCCATTCACCAGCTGATGAACATTTGAATGATTTCCAGTTCCCTGATACTATGAATAATACTTCTGTTAACATTTGCATACGGGTCTTTGGTGTGGACAGACATGTTTTCACTCCTGTTCAGTCGAGTCCTGGGACCTGAATTGCTGCCGTGGAGGGTAAATTTTTGTTTTCCCGAGCAGCTGTACCATTTCACCTTCCTCCCAGCACTGTGGGAAGGTTTCATTTTTTCTACCTTCTCATCATTTATTATTATTTGTCTTTTTTATTAAAGCCATTCTGTTGGGTATGAAATGGCGTCTAATTGTGTGTGCATGTATTTTTAAGGCAAGCGTGAACCAAAGTTTATTGAAGAAGAGAAAGATAGATTTACAGAGTAAGAGCAAGATATTACTTATAGACCAAGATAGGTTTGCCACAGACAGCAGGCAAATCCCATTGCCACAGGAAGCAGGCAAGGAGGTCTTCATTGTGGTTTTAATTTGTATTTTTCTAAAGACTGATAGTGTGTTTCTTTTCATGTGTTTATTAACCATTCACATACCTTCTTTGAAATGAAAGCTTTTGCCTGTGTTTTGATTGGTTGCTCTTCTTATTTTTGAGGTGTAGGCTTCTTTGTTTGCTCTGAAGTATATGAGATGTTTGGTGTCCAGACAAAGACTGGGCAACTGCCTTTAGCCAGCAAGGCTTCCATTCCCTGCCGTTCTGTGTGCTTGGGAGCATTTTTTTTTTTTTTGAGACAGAGTCTTACTATGTCACCCTTGATAGAGTGCTGTGGTGTCACAGCTCACAGCAATCTCAAACTCTTGGGCCTAATTGATTCTATTGCCTCAGCCTCCCAAGTAGCTGGGACTACAGGCGCCTGCCACAACACCCAGCTATTTTTTGGTTGTAGTTTTCATTGTTGTTTGGTAGGCCTGGGCTGGATTTGAACCTGCCAGCTCTGGTGTATGTGGCTGGCACCCTAGCCACTGAGCTACAGGTGCCGAGTGTTAGGTAATTGCCCCAGAAAAGCCCCTTTCCCAGAAAGCCCCTTCCTGCTTTCAACAGACCAAGACTAGCCATCTCTTAAAGTTACAGCTCCTTTTCAAGCACAGGGAGTTGCCTACTAGACATCTCCTTACTCCCAGTCCCAATTACCTGCTGAAAATTTCAAACTTATGGCCTGCCCCTAACAGCTCTTCCCGCCAGAGCAGTAACTCCTTATTGGCTGTTCTACCATCCCGTCACCATTCTGAGACTTCCCCTAACTAAACCGATATAAAGGTGCGCTTTTCTTTTGGTCCCTCCTCTCTCTCTCTTTCCCTCCTCTCTCTTTTCTCTCCTCCTTGGTGCTGCTCTGCAGCATCCCTTCCCAATAAAGATCTTTCATACAAGCCTTGGTGGTCTGTGAGATCCCTGCTGGTCGAGTGCCGCCCTTTCACGGAACCTGCTTGGGAGCATATTAACATCTCAGGCCATTTGCACATCTGTCTTGAATTTTCCTTTCTATCTTTCTATTGGTCTTCTCTGCACACAGCGTAGGCTCCGATGGTCAAGGATGTGTGGGTGGCTCAGGCCTGTTCTGCTTGTTCTGTGTTTTGTGCTCAACCACTGATGTATGGAGAGTTTATGTAGCCCTGTGGTTTCCTCACCTCCTGGAATTCCCAGTTAATTCCCCGGACAGTCTGCTGCTGATTAGAGGCTTGCTGTCCGAGCATGGCTACAACCTCAGTGTCCCAGTGCATCTGTGGGTGATATTAACTGACGATGTTGCAAGCCATGGGTGCTATCTCCTTGAGGTCACAGCAAAGTGCTATTCTCCCAGTCCTTCTGCTTGTATTACTGGTCAGCATTGCTGGGTGGAGGGTGGGAACAGCCCAGGCAAGGTGGCCAGACTCTGGCTGTCCTTACCAAAGAGGAGTTGTTTTCATGAATAAACTCTTCTTGTTTTATAGCTTTGCTCAGCTTCTGCTATGCCAAAGTGGTTGCTTTTGAGAGTTTTGTCCAGTTTTGTACTTTATTTTGGGAGGAGAGAATTTCTTAGCCTCCTCGGTGTACTGTCGTGAAGGAGAGGGAGTCTCTGCGGCAGCCTCATCTGCGCCGTCTGCTCCCATGTGGCTTCTCTGCTGCTGCCCTGCCCCTGCGCTGGAGCTAGAGTTCACCTTTTACAAAGTGGCTCTGCTTCTGTCCCTGCATGTGCTTGAAACCTTTCCATAGAGTCTTTTTGACGCTGGGATAAAGATGAAACTGCCTGGGCACCTGCCTTTCCTGTGTCTTTCCCCTCCCTGACAACACCCGCTCCTCCCTCTGCTCTGTTCCAAGCACATTGACCTTCCTGCCTTCCCTCCACCACTCCCATCCTCAGGGTCTTGACACCAGTTGCTTCCTCTGCCTGGAAAACTCTCTTGTCCTCACCATTCATTTCCTTACTTTTCCTTATTTTTTAGAGACATAATTTTGCTCTGTCACCCGGCTAGGGCACCATGGTGTCAGCCTAGTTCACAGCAATCTCAAACTTCTCAGTTCAAGTGATCCTCCTGCCTCAGCCTCCCAAGTAGAGAAGATTACAGATGTGGGACTACGAAAAATTTTTGTATATTTTGTAGACCTGTGTCTTGCTGTGTTACCCAGGCTTAATTATTTTTGACTGCAATCAGTCCTCCCGCCTCAGCCTTCCAAAGTGTTGGGATTACAGGCATGAGCCACTGTGCCTGGCCTAATTGACTCACTTTGGTCATGACACCCTATTACAGCCAGAGTTTGACACTAATTTCAGTGGCTATTTTGTCAGTTTCCTCACCATTACCGGTAGAACAGGGACTTTATCCCATCCCTCTCCCCCATCCTTAGCATTTAGGACAATACCTTGGGCACAGTAGCTACTCAGCAAAAATTTTTTTTCTAAAAAACAAATGGATTCTTGCAAATAAAACTTAGTCTGGGGAGGACCAGTCCAACCATCTCAAAACATTGTTGAAGTTATTATGGATTCTTTCCTCTTTAACTATAACAAGAATAAGCTTACCCAGGCTGCTTTATCCATATCACAGAACCTGTGTACAGTTGACCACACCGAGAATTGAGTGAGTCACTGCCAAATAACATTTCTATGTCATCCCTCCCACCCCCCCAAAGAGCAAACACAGGGTCTCATCTTAAAGTTCTGTGTTGTTGGCATTGTAGTAAATTAACAACTGATACGGTACATATGAGCCTCAGATGTGATGACTGTCTGCATTTAGGAATGTGATGGGTACATTGGGAAGTTCTTATTCTGTAAGCAGGCAGACTCGGGCTCAGAGATGGTGGAGTGGTCTCTAAAGAGAACCAGCCAGCTTTTTGCTTTTGTGAATATGGAAATCAAGGCCTAGAGTGGATGAGAAACTTGACCCAGGTCACAAAAATGAGACCAGTAGCTGCTAAAGTGTGCTTCTACCAGCAGCAGTAGCATCTGGGAACTTGTTAGAAATTCAAATTCAAATTACCATATTCCACCCAAACCTCCTCAATCAGAGAGTCTGGAAACCCAGGAAGCTGTGCTTTAACCAGCCTCCAGCTGATTCTGATGCAGGCAAACTCTGAAAACCTCTAGTCTGGGCCGTATCAGGCCTATGATGGCCAAGTCACAACTCTTTCCTCTGTACTCTGTTGTGTGGATGGTAGATTTTAGAACTTGTCTGAGTTGAATATTTGGGGTCTGCCTGTGACTGGAGCTGCTTCTCCTGACCTCCACACTCAGCTCCCCACCACTCTTTAGCTTTGTGCCCACCTTCTTCACCCCACGACTTTAGCCGGTATCAGAATCTTTTTCAATGTGTTTGTTTTATCCTCTAGCTAGTACAAAAGAGAGATTTAAATCAGGATTTAAACGTTCTGAAGAATCTATAGGTAAGTTTCAGCATTGTTGATGTCAAGAATGAAAACATGGTTTGTGAGTATTAAGACACAGCTTAATATTGAAGTTCTCACCTAAAGGCATCTGATACTCAGGAGTTAATAATTCAGAAGGTACGAGGCAATATTCTGAAAGCCTGTATTAATCCTCGTTAGATAGGCCTCATTTTTGGTATTAAAATTAAATATTAAATTCTTATTTTTGGTATTAAATTCTTAAATTTGGTATTTAAATATTAAATTAAATTTGGTATTAAATTCTTATTTTTGGTATTAAATTCTTATTTTGGTATTAAATCACCTATCTTTAAAAGCAGATCGAATCTCATCATAGATCAAATCCTGTGTTAAAAGTTCACTCTGACTTATGCTGGTGTTTTATCAGGTGGTTCCCAAAGCAGCAGCCTCTGGGCTGGCAGCTCTTAATCTTCGGGTGTTTTATTCATCCTAGCCCCTGGGGCCCCTCTGCACAAGCGAGCACCTGCGTAATGCTGGATGATGATCTGATTATGCAGGAACTCAGTGCCAGGTGATTTTGTGAGTTTTCTTTAAATCTTTCTTAAAAATACTTCCAAGGTGACAGAACCAAGAAATCTATTGCCTGGGCTGTGGTGATTTAGGAAAGCTGGCCGAGCTTTGGCTCTTTTAGACTGAAAGAAAATGAGGTTGGGTAACGCTTAAATAACACATTCGTCTTGGTTGTATGGGCATGTGGGTGCTCTGATGTTTGCTGCATGAATGATTGGGAGAGAAGCTTGGTGGACCAGAAGAAAAGCAGGCTGATGAATAACATTGTAAGTTTTTATCTTGACTCAGATTTTGCACTGGTTTTTATATTTGAGGGTGCATCTGAATCACTTGGTAAACTTCTTTAAATTCATATTCCTGGTTTCTTGACCTTAACCACAAAGATTCTCTAGGCATGGGGTTGGGAGTCAGATATCCACATTTTCTTTCTTTCTTTTCTTTTTTTTTCTGTAGAGACAGAGTCTTACTTTTTTTTTTTTTTTAAGTTTTTTGCCGGGGCTGGGTTTGAACCCACCACCTCCGCCCTACTCCTTTGAGCCACAGGTGTCGCCTGAGCCAGACTTTGTTGCCCTTGATAGAGTGCTGTAGCATCACAACTCACAGCAACCTCTAGCTCTTGGGCTTAGGCAATTCTCTTGTCTCAGCCTCCCAAGTAGCGGGACTAAGGTGCCCACCACAATGCCTGGCTATTTTTTTGTTGCAGTTTGGCTGGGGCCAGGTTTGAACCTGCCACTCTTGGTATATGGGGCCGGTGGCCTACTCACTGAGCCACAGGTGCATTTTCAACAAGCTCCCTGACTGATTCAAAAGCAGAGAATAGCTGGACCAAACATTTAAGAAATGCTTTTGACTGGGTGTGGTGGCTGATGTCTGTAAGCCTAGCACTTTGGGAGGCCAAGGTGGAAGAATAGCTTGAGTCTCAGGCATTTGAGACTAGCTTGGGAAATAGTGAGACCCTGTGTCTACAAAAAATAGAAAAATTAGCTGGGTGTGGCAGCGGTGCCTAGAGTCCCAGCTACTTGGGAGGCTGAAACAAGAGGATCATTTGAGTCTGGGAATTGGAGACCGAAGTGAGCTGTGATCGTGCCACTGTGCTCTAGCTTGGGTGACACAGGCAAAGTGCTTGGATAATAGGCCCGAGCCACTGTGCCTGGCATGTTGGTGCATCAGTAGGGGTTGCACTGAATCTGTAGATTGTGTTGGATAGTAAGAAATACTCTGTTTAGAAGGCAAGTGTGCCGTGTTCTTTTTTCTTTTGGAAAGTCTCACTTTGTCACCCTTGATAGAGTGCTGTGGTATCATAGCTCACAGCAACCTCAAACTCTTGGGCTCAAGCAATCTTTTTGCCTCAGTCTTTGGAATAGCTGGGACTACAGATGCCTGCCAAACTGCCCGGCCGTTTTTAGAGACCAAGTCTTGCTCTTGCTCTTGCTCTTGCTCAAGCTCATCTCAAACTCCTGAGCTCAGGCAATCTACCCACCTCCCGCTTCCCAGAGTACAGGCGTGAGCCACTTCGCCTGGGCTTCAGTGTTCTTTTTAAAAGTGTACTTTATTGGTTGTCTTTTATAGACATTTTTGCTTTAGAGGTTTCAAAAAATTTCTTATTTAGACATATGAGTTAATACTTTTCTTTATGGTTTGCATCTTCTATCATGCCCTGTACACCCACATTTTCTCCTAATGCTATATTCATGTTGAATTATAATACATAACACTTTTATTATATAGTTACATTCTTATATATAACATTATTGTATTATTTATTAGTTTGCTAATATTATGTAATATAATTGTATATCATTCAGCATCTTGATAAATATCATATAATTTAATGATTTCTATCTTGTATAATTTAATGACATATAATTTAATTATGTAAGTTATATGTAACTATATTATAACATTTTGAACTATATTATTAAAAATAGAGTTAGTTTATATTTTATTTTTATTTATTTTTTTTTTGAGACAGAGTCTCACTGTGTCGCCCTGGGTAGAGTGCTGTGGCATCACAGTTCACAGCCACCTCAAACTCGTGGGCTTAAGCAATTCTCTTGCTTCATCCTCATAAGTAGCTGGGACTACAGGCACCTGCCAACACCCGGCTTATTTTTTTGTTGAAGTTGTAATTGTTGCTTGGCAGGCCCGGGCAGGATTCCAACCCACCAGTCCCCCCGATGTATGTGGCCGGCACCCTACCCACTGAGTTACAGGTGTTGAGCCAAGTTAGTTTATATTTTAAAATATTGGTTTATTTTTTAAAACATACAAGTCTTTAGCACAGCAGATGTTTATTTTGCCATGAGGTAGGTTTAAAATGTGACCTATAAAATTGTTACTTTTTGGTACTGATATATTCTTAGCCAATGTTTTGGAAAACATTGCACATTTTAAAAGAAGTTATATTTTCATTAGGGTATATAATTTGTAAAATTAAAATTTTTTGAATTAAAAATTTCTGATTATATGGTTCTGAATCTTGTATATCAATAGGCATATTAATATGAGTAATAGTATTATTCTGAGTAATAGGATTTTAAACTTTCTCTCATTTTATTGTGTTTTATTTTTTGTTAGTGTTTCTATTAGTTTTTGCTTTATGTACTTTTGACCCTGTATTGAGAGTACATAATTTTGTACTTTTTTTGTACTTTGGTTTATGTAATTTTTGACCTGTGTTGAGAGTACATAATTTTGCATCTGTTCTCGCAATACACCATATCTGAATGGTTTAGAGCCAGGGGCTTGAAAGCCAGACTTCCTGGGCTACAATCTAAGTACCATTATTTCTTCTTTATGTTAAGATCTTGGGCAAGTTATCAACCTCTCCGTGCTTGAAGATTTTTATCTGTAGAAAGGGCTTATAATCACGTCTACTTTCCAAGACTGCTATGAGGCATAAATGAATTGATTTTGTGTACAGTACATAATGTGTGGTGCATAGAAGGGGCTCAGTAAGTTTTGTCAATTATTTTTACTGATGGTCCAGTTTACGTATCTTTAAGATGTTTGAAGATAAGCACAATGGTTATGCTATAGGATGTGTTATGTCAAGTTTTTCTTGCTTTGAGATTGAACTTGTTGCACTGCATGCCTGAATATGTTTAATAATGGCCTGTGTTCTAATATGATCCTTAGGTAATAGAGTCTATAGGTGTTTGTCCTCTACTTGGTGGTGAGCCTGAAGGCCCTCTGACAATTTCGTACCATTTGGAGTTATTGGAACTTGGTGGTTTGGAGGATGGTTTGGGGGATGGTGGTGGGACTCTCTGGTCACCAAGAAGTAGTAAGTAGGTAACTGAGAGATATAAAAAGACCACTGGGATTCTCTACCTATTGCCACAGATTCTAAGGGTAAATAAGACACTAGACTTTAAAACCTTACCTGGGACTGAGTTTGTCTACAGGAGCTTTGCCTTGAAACCTGTAGGTTTTAGTTCTAAAATCTTCCTTATCAGGACGTTTGGTCATCATGAAAGATATTCTAGAATACTTACCATTTTCTCCTAAGCCACAGACTCTAAGGGTTCAGAGGTCCTGAGGCCACTGTAGGGAAGGAAGTAAAACTTCCTCTCTTCTCCTCCTGCCCTCCAGGTTCAGGCATATTTTGGGGTGATATATTCTGCTTTCTTTCATCACAATGATCAAGGCATCACAGGTCCCATCTGGGGGTCTGTAGAGATCTGCTCTTGTGTGAGACTGGTAGCTCCAAGGAGGTAGGTGTCTACCTGGAGCTCTTTGATATGTTGATCTCTGAAGATGAAAAGGGTTCAATTAATGATCAACAGGTGACATTAATTTTGAAGACTTAAGGTAAATTTAGGAAAATGCATCCACGATTTGCCCCCGCTTCAAATACTATGTTTCACTTTCCTGATTTTTACTGACTTTTTCTTTTAAAGGAAAAGTAGAATGGAAGTTTTAGAAACAGGTTGCTGCTTAATGGGGTAAATGGCGATGTTTTAAGTTTCTGTGGGCAGAAAGAAATTGGAAGGCTACTGAGACCTCAGGAATTGGTGTGTCCAGGGCTGGAAAGAATCGCTCCTCCTTCTCTGAGCCTGTCCCAGTCAGTTCCTTTAGTAGAACCACGGAGGAGGGGAGGGTGCTGAAGGTGGCGTGGCAAGGGTCTCCCTCTTTTCCATGTGGTGTGTTGCTGTGGGTGTCGACTGCGATTCTGAAAGAGTTGAGTGGTGGACAATTCCACGTGGAGAAGGTCTTACACTGAAGAACACAGTCCCTGCTGCCGTTGGTCAGGATGGGGCAGGGTGTGGAAGTCTGCACACAGGCCCTGTTCACCCTGTCTGGCAGTTTAGAGCAGATGCTTAGAAGACAGAGTGCTGGCGAAGTGAGGCAGGTCCCGGCAGGGGGGCGACCTCCCAGTGCGAATGTGGTCAGCCAGGCGATCGGGGCACATTCCTTCTCTACAGCCCTTGGCCTTGTCTGTGAAGGTGGGGGGCTGACCCTCATTGCCAGGAGCCTGGAGGCCCTCTTGGTGACAGCAGTAACATGGCTGTGAATAGTGTTCTGCTCAGTAGCAAAGAGAGAGTCCTAACATCCCCTTCTCAGCCTTTACTCTTGACATTTTAATTTTCACTTTTAAATTTAGATGAAATGATTTTGCTTTTTGTTAGGAGCAGCCTGTCTTGCAAAGTCCTGTCTAGCAAAGTGGAAGACGTTTCCACTGCATGTTCGCAGCTCTCATGGGAGTGTAGCGAATGGCTTCCCTCCCTGCTCCTGTCTCTCTCTCTTCCTTCGTGTTTCTCTACTTGCCTGGGGTGGCCGAGGGCTGTTGGTGTAAAACCCAGTGTAAAAATGTGTCAACTTTTAGGTCCTGAAGTTGAACATTAATGAAACTGTCAGGTAGTTGGGGCAGGAGGTGACAGGGGCTACCAGTGCACACAAGTGACCCTTCAAAGGTGCAGGACTGGGAAGGAACAGCAAGGGCGGCACTGTGTGTGGAGGTGAACTGGAGAGTGTGTGATGCACATCTGAGTGTGAGTTATGAGTGTGCATGTGTATAGTGCAAACGTGTGTGAGTTAGTTTGGGAGCATGAACTTTGAGTGTGAACACCAGTACCTGTCAGGTGTGTGAGGGTGAGCTGTGTGTGTCTTTGGGGTCATCAGTGTGAGTATATAAGAGTGTGTGAGTGTCAAGGATACAGGTACATGTGTTTCCAAAGCAGTGGATTTATCTGCCTTTTCCCCAGCCTGTTCCAAGAGAGGGCCTGTGCCCGCCCCGTCTCCAGCTTGTGGATCAGGCAAGGGTGCCTGCAAAGAAGCTGGCCTGATGAGAATTAGGATGGCTTTCTTCATGGGTTTGATTTCTTCTCTTACCCTCCCTTTCTCCCCCCAGCACATTCTTCGATTTTTCTTAACATAGCAAAGAAAATATGCTCTGTCTACAATTAAGTTCACTGACACAGCAGTCAACTTGCACACTAAAGCTCAAAGATACGAATTTTTAAAAAACCTAGAATCCAGCAATTAAGTTTGCCTTATTTTGTTCTCTAGAAGGGAAAGACCTTTCAAAATGTTTCAGGATTTTATCTAACAATTTCACTTGGTTTAATGAAGCCTAATCCAGATATGGTTAACTTTCCTATTTAGAATGAAAGCTGTGACTTTCAGATACAGTTACAGCGCCAGACAGCAGTACCTGACAGAGCCACGGCCCTGTGGGAAACTGAATTTCATTTCTTTCCTACCAGGGGATCTGACCCACAGGAATTGTTCTTCCTAAGGCCGCATGGACAGTCCTTACCAACTTAACACAAGCTGATGTAACTTTTCAAAGTCCATTCTGAAAGAATACTTGGTTTCGTCTGTTGTGTAATATTTAATCAGATAACATCCCGTTGCTTCTCTCAAAATATGGTAAAATTTTTAACTGTCTTTAAAGGAGGAGTAAATTATTGATAACCCTCCTTAGTCCTCATGATTCAAACCTGGGCATTTGCATTTAAACTATTTTCGGAAGCAGTGGAAATATATGTTCCTTTCTTCCACCAGAGGCAGGAGGTTAGTATTAAGGTGTCAGCTTGAAATAGGGAATGTGAAAAATCACTAATGTGTCCCCATATCTTGCATAATGTGACATCACTTGGTTATTCTGTCATCCTTACTGAAAAAATAAGCAGCATTCAATTCATTTCTTTGTACCAGCTTCTGAATAATGTCCTTTGCAAACGTACAGTTATTTGTTGGAACAGGATGCACATTTGGGAAGCTGTCTCAGGAGAGGGGAAAGCTGACAGGTTGCCAGCCGGTACGTTGGTAGAAGCGAGAGGAGAAAGAGATTAGGCCTTTTCTCCATTCCAGTCAGCGGCACAGTGTGGATGGAGAAAGGCAGGAAGCCAAGGCCAAGTTGTGTTTACTTTTCCCTTGAATGTTTATCCCTTTCTTTTTCTACTTCCCCCTGTGTAAGAGTGATTTGCTGTGTGTGGGGGGACCCACAGGGCTGTAGCGTGAGTCTAGTCTCCTTCCCTGCTCTTGTAAGGGTTGTTGTTAATGCTTGGACTTCCCCCAAGCAATGTTTGCACAACCACAGTCCCAATAACATTAAATATAGGTCAAGTTGAAAATATTCGCTCCTAAAGAGAAGGCAGAGCCAACACTTAAATAATTTGCGCAACAGCAGTTCAGAAATTACCCTGGGTCTTCTCTTGTTAAAAGAATTTGGGTTTTCCCCCCACATTAAATAGCAAATTTCAAGCAGAAGCACATAAAAATAAAAATAAACACGTTTTTATGTGTATTTGCTTGTGTAAGGCTAGCTGCTCTAACAGATCGCAGTGGCCTAATTAAAGTTTTTCTCTCTTTCATGGGGGAGCCTGATGTGTGTTCCTCGGCAGGATATTCTCTTCCAGGTGGTGATTCAGAGACCCAGGCTCCTTCCCTTTTGTGTCTTGGCCATGCCCACCCTACGGTTCCAAAGTTGCCCTGCAGGTTGTCTCCATTCTAATGTGTGTGTGGGCAAGAAGGAGTGAGAGTGAGTTTTATGGGCTGTTATACATACAACTTACCAGAATGCAGAATCAGGGGACGGACACCCTGAGCTAGGTCCCTCGCATGCGCAGTTTACAACGAGACGGCCCCATCTGGGAGTGATGGGAACAGTGACATCCGAAGTGTGTTGCTTATGTTGATCATCAGGCATTAACTTATGAGGAGCGTGCCACCGGGATCCCTTGCTTGTGCAGTTTACAGGATGGTTCATGCTCCTATGAGAATCTTAACACTGCTGCTGATCTGACAGGAGGCGGAGCTCAGGCAGTGATGCCAGTGACAGAAAGCTGCTGTAAGTACAGGTGAAGCTTCCTGCTCACTCACTTGCCCATGGCTCACCTCCTGCTGTGTGGCCTGGTTCCTATAGGCCATGGGCCAGTGTTGGTCTGTGGCTCCATGGGTTGGGAACCTCATGTTTAGAATAGTGCTTCTCCAACTTGCCTGGTATTAGAATTGCTTGGAAGCTTAAAATACACCTTCCTGGGCTCCACCCCCAGGGTTTCTGACTCAGCATGTCTTGGATGAGCTGAGCAAGCTCCCAGGTGATGTTGATCCTGCTGGGCTCAGGATTACACTTTGAATAACCCTGGTTATGACATATTTTTGTGTCTTGATTTATCTATGCTAATCATGAAAACCAAAAGTATTTTTATTATTATAGTGGTTTGAGCAATAGGAGGGAAGGACAGGAGTGAAATTGATAGTCTTGGCCAGGCCGTCTGGAATATTAAAAATAATTTGAAGTGGAAGATTCCTTAGAGCAGTGGTTCTCAACCTTCCTAATGCCACGGCCCTTTAATACAGTTCTTCATAGTTTGATCAGGTCCCAATAGTGTATTTTTGATACTGCTTCGATTGCCTGGGGAGTCCTCCTCATAAAATATTCACCCAGGCCGATTTCTTCAAGAGTTTTCCATGCACTTTCTTCAAGTATTTTTATAGTTTCATGTCTTAGGTTTAAATCTTTTATCCAGTGAGAGTCTATTCTTAGTTAATGGTGAAAGGTGTGGGTCTAGTTTCAATCTTCTACAGGTTGCTAACCAGTTTACCCAGCACCATTTGTTGAATAGGGAATCTTTTCCCCACTGAGTGTTTTTAATTGGCATGTCAAAGATCAAATAACGGTGAGTAGCTGGATCCATCTCTTGGTTCTCTATTCTGTTCCAGACATCTATTTCTCGGCTTTTGTGCCAGTACTATGCTGTTTTGATCACTATCGATTTATAGTAGAGTCTCAGGTCTGGTAGCGTGATTCCTCCTGCTTTGTTTTTATTGCTGAGTAATGTTTTGGCTATTCGAGGTTTTTTCTGATTCCATATAAAA
>CAUYPK010113231.1:0-19714 GCA_963574355.1 Loris lydekkerianus
ACATGAAGGCTATAACCCAACTATACCACAAGACTATGGGGAAAGGACCAAGGAAGGGGAAGGGAGGGGGGAGGTTTGGATGGAGGGAGGGTGATGGGTTGGGCCACATCTATGGTGCATATTTTTATCTATAATAAAAAATAAAATAAAATAAAATAAAATAAAATAAATATCACATTTACCTCAAAAATATGTACAACTATAATAATAAAAACAATATGAAAAAAAATTAATTTAGGAGTTCAATTATTTTTTATAGTCTTCTTTCTTATCTATTTGGAGGTTGATCTACGTTTTGCATGAAGATCCTACCAGTCTAAAATCACTTAGTTTCTGAATTTTTCCTAACTATACTGATAGTTGTACTAAAACACCTGAATTGAAGGTTCACTGTTTTCCTTTCCTCCTTATGCCAAGTTTAACACAGGTTTTATTTGTTTTATTGTTTGTTTTGCTATTTTTGTAATTTTCTGCATAGTTTTATTTCCCTTTTATCCTCATGCTGCCAGTAAAAATCCCTTTCCAGCTTTCTATGAGGAGTCTCTTATTTGTGCTCCTCTCTTTGGGTGAGACTTTTTATCTCCCCTTACTTTTTTCCCCACATATCTGTCAGAGAAGAAACCCAAGATGCCCAGGTTTTTCTCTGTACAGATGAAGGCAAAAGTGGACATTGATGGTTTAAGACCCTCTAGAAGTTCTTCATTTTGTTAAATAGCTAGATATGAGCAGGGTGAATGATGGATGGAGTTAGGCTATTTTTGGATCGGTTTGCATCTGGCTGACCTAGGATATTATGAGAAAGAGGCTTATTTAAAACTTGCAGGTGGGTTGTTTTCAAGAACTTGCAGATAGGTTGTTTTGAGAATAGAGTTAATACACCCTGGGAGACTTCCAAGAAGCAGCTGATACTCCCCAAAGTTGTGTATAAAACCCCAAACTGCACTTTCCACAGAGCCTGCAGTCACTAGGATGGGGCTTGGCTTGTTATGCAAGTCATTAATAAACTTCCTTTTTCTTGCTAGAACTTTACTTACTCTTATCGATTATTTCAGTGACTACCTTGAGCCCCTGTGCCCCTCTAACAATTTCATTTTTACTCTCTGTGAATCCTTTCTGCTTTGTAACAACTACAATGCAGGTATAAACAGATTTAGTCTCCCCCTCCCACACATGCACATATTAACTTTTTAGCTGCTGCTAGTGGAAAAGTCAGATACCAAATCTCCTTTCTTGCCAGAAAGAGAAAGTGACAGAGAACATCTAGATCATAGCTCTTTTCTCTCTCTCCTTCACTCAGGATCTTTGTCATTAACTAGGATCAATTATTCAAGATACATGACCTAGAGGACATTGTGCCAGACAGAGAAAGCCAAATACTGCATAATCTCCCTCATATGTGGAATCTAAGACAGTCAAACACACAAAAGCAGAAAGTAGAATGCGGTTCCCAGGGGTTCAGGTAGGTGGAATTGGGAAGGTGTTGGTCAAAGGGTACAAAATTTCAGATCTTTAAGATAAGTAAGTTCTGGAGATGTACTGTACAATATAGGGCCTATGATTAACAATAGAGTATTGTATATTTTAAAAAATTCACTAAGAGAATTAATCTTATATTAAGGACACTTACTACAACATGAAAACAAAATAAAACAGAACAACACATGGGGAGATAGCAGACAAAAGAAAACATTTGGAGGTGATAGATAAGTTTAATTATATCAATTACAGTAATGGTTCCACACGTGTTTACATATTTCCAAACATATCAGGTTGTATGTATTTAATATCCACAAATATTTGTGCTATCAATCATACTTCAATAAAATAATTTAAAATTAAAAGACTATACCTGATTACAAGACTCAGTTGTTCATAAATCTTTCAACTATGTATTACTGACAACAAAATGCTACCTCTGCTCCTTAAATATACATTACAGGAATCACAATTTGGTCTCAACTAGACCTTCCATCCATTCATTTACTAAAATTTTTTTTTCTCAGTTCATGTTTTCCTGAATACAGGGCTACTATAGTTTCCAAGTAGTAGTTGGGCTACTACTCGGAAAAGTTTCTATTATATCATGAAAATTTGGTGAGTAGAGGGCCCAAGAAGGAAGACTAGAAGCAATCTGCACACACTGTTCTCAAGGAAGAGATCGAAATTCGTGGATAGATACTTACCTTTGGATTGATGGTTTAAGAGAGTCAGCAGAGAGGTGATGGGAGGTTCCCAATGTTAAGGAGAGGAAAGTAGAATATCCTGGTCAGCAGGACTAGAAGTACAAGCAAGGAAGGGGGGTCCATGCTTCCTCATGGATGTTACAATTGCACCTACAAGAGGCCCCCTCCACTAAGTGGGCTGCTGAACAGACAAGAAACTAACTGGAGACTGTTCAGCAACATTGATCTGAAAAGAACGTGCAGCTGGATCGATCCTGCTGGCTTACAAACCTGGAGCACTGCAGCTGTTAGTTGATACACTGTCAACCTGAATTGTTTTATATTCTTCTATTTACCTATCAAAATCTTAATTATTGTTAACGATGAGTTCAAGACATTCAATCACTTTTCAGTTCTACTAGCCATATGCAATATTTCCCTCCTTTATGTTACTTAAGAACTTTTCAAAAGCCCTTTAAAATAAAGTAACTTCCCGATTCACATTATAATCTCATTCAAAGTGTCCATCAGCCTCCCTAAACTACATCATCTCTGAAGATAGACGTTTCAATTACTTTGGAATGTTCCTAGGAACTTAGTCTTTTACATATTAATATAGTAATATACATAGACACATAAATTTATTAAATTTAATTATATTTTCCCTTTTTTACTTTAAATCATGGCACAATACATATAGATTCTTAAAGTTATTCATATAAGGCATTGGAAACAGAGTCCAGTGACACTTTATACAATAAATAAAATAAAATTTAAAAAAAGAAAAAACAAGGATAGAGGACACTTTAACAAAACAACCAAGGGATTTTTATGAGTGGAAGGATTTAGCCTGAAAAGTAGGATTCCCCTGAGCGTCTCATAACTGCGCAGCTGCACTGTTGGCTGTGGTCTGTAGTTCAGGAGATATTTTCTGAGTCTGGTGTTGTTATTAATTCAATAAGAAGAGGTTTCTGTAGAGGAAAAAAAAAATCCAGGATTTTTTGTTTCCCTTTTTCATCATTCATAGTCACTGTAATGTCAACACCATTTAGGTAAAATTTCAGGCATTCAAAATGTGCAGCTTTATCCAGCTGCAAGAACTGAAAATCTAGAGCCCTGTAGCCGAACAATAAAATATGTCTGAGGGTGTTAGTAACAACTAACAGGTGTGTACCTTCCTCAGCACGTTCGCATAGGGCATGAGATTTGTGAACTAGTACACTTGGATTTCGTAAGAATTACGTATATGTAAGCAAATATGTATCTGTTTTTACTAATGGATCTTAAAGAATTGAAATAATTCAACTATGTAAACCTGCTACAAAAGTGTACATCAGCCCTCATCAAGGTCAGTATGCAGGTTGAATATGGGCACGGACCCTGATAACAAGATTCTGTCTCCAAATCTCTTCTTTTGTATTTTACCCTGAGGACTAAAATCCTCTGTGAGGTCTTTAATTTATCTAACTCTTGGTTTCCTCATATCTAAAATGAAATTAAAATACTACGCTCAATTTATTATGAGAATTTAACAAAATAACATAGGTATATATTCTGACCCAAGATGAGCAATCATTAAATGTTAGCATGTTAAAAAAAAAAAAAAAAAAGGATTTTTGTTTTTTATTAGATAACAGAAAAACTCCTATCCTTCCACCTCTTCTCTGCTTTCTTTTCTTCCTTTCTTTCCATCTTAGTCTTCAGCTTACTAATTGGTTCTTATTCTTGACTGTGAGCCACACCCTTCCTCTCCACTTTGCCAAAACCTGTACAATTAAAGGTCAATAACACACTTACAGCCCACTGAATCTCTTTCCTCTCTGTTCTGTGATTTCCACTTTACTAATCCCCACCTCTCAGTAACCCCTATTGTGCAATTCCTCTCCCCATATTGATAAACTTAATCAAGTCACTAAATAATAGTGACTGATTCATCTGACCTCAGCTGGGCCCTTATTGAAGCTCAGCAATTCTTTTATTTATCACTTGTTGACTCCCCATTGCATTCCTCCCTGCAGCTGTTCCAAATGTTTCTGCTGTGCTCAAATCCTTAATCCCAGTCCTCCTCCCTCCCTCTTAGCACATAACCTCACCTCCTACTGAGTAAATTAAAACCATCCCAACTAAACTTACACAATTGTCCTCCTCTCCCACTCAAAAAAAAAAAAGAAAAAAAAAAAAAAGAAAAGAAAAGAAAAGAAGAAGTATCTGTGCATCTCTCCCTCTTTGCTTTTACATTGTCTTGAAGAGTGTTTTTGGCAGGGAAACATCATGTGCTGGCTGAGTGCTTTGAGTCTGGAGTCAGGCGGAACAAGTTAGATACTTTGTGTTGACACAGTAGGACCTTGAAAATTTTTCCAATTTTGGAGCTTCAATGCCTTCATCTCTAAACCATTTCTACCTTGCAGGCTAGTAAAGAACAATTAGCAGATTTTTTAGAAGATAGCAAATACATGACAAATTATAGGTACAGTATTATTTTAAAAGTAAAGCCCTCATTCTGCAAAGACTTCCTGAATCTATGTATCGTACAATGACGATGTTGATAATGATGTTTACAATAAGTCAATAATAATCTCCCAGCTTCTCTTAGCAATTTATGTCC
Organism: Loris lydekkerianus; assembly: GCA_963574355.1. Lineage (NCBI taxonomy): Eukaryota > Metazoa > Chordata > Mammalia > Primates > Lorisidae > Loris > Loris lydekkerianus. The sequence continues at coordinate 4,768 of CAUYPK010113231.1, forward strand.
TTAATTGTCTCTTTTCTTTCTTAAATCTTTAATTCAATCTAATGCATGGGATATTATTTCTGCCTTATATGTGGTTAAGTTGTTCTGTTCTTTGAAACATGCCTGTGGCCTACAGTTCAGGAGATATTTTCTGAATCTGGTGTTGTTATTAATTCAATAAGAAGAGGTTTCTGTAGAGGAAAAAAAATCCAGAATTTTTTGTTTCCCTTTTTCACCATTCATAGTCACTGTAATGTCAACCCCATTTAGGTAAAATTTTAGGCATTCAAAATGTGCAGCTTTGTTTTCACAATAGCATGACCCATCGCCTAACTTTTGACCAGCATCCTTGAGAAAGTTGCCTGCGCTAGCTGCCTTTTTTGTCTTCTCCACACAGTTCTTAAAACCCTTAGTGCAACTTTCTACTGTATTTCAACTGTTCTTGAAAAAGCACCAGTTAACGCATGTTCACCACCTACTTCATGACAGATCTGAGTACATAGTAGTGAGCAAGAAGTTTTTCTTGAATTCTTAAAGTCTCATATGAAGGCACACACTGAACAATTTACACCAGAGATAAGTACAAGATGCAAGGGAAATGAGACTTAATTAGTCTGCAGAACTAGTAAAAAGTTGTTGATGAAAGTGACCTGATGGAGAGTTACATATGACAGAGAAGCAAAGGTGAAGAATACAGGGAGAAAGAAAATATGTGTACACACCTTCATATGAGAACAGGAGTGAAAAATTGAATAACCAGGGTAGACAGGCTTAAGGGAAACCTTCTAGAGTTTCTAAGCCACACCAAAGTTAGGGATTTCTCCTAAAAGGGAAATGAAATCATTTGAGCTTGTAAGTGAAGGACTAGTAAGGTAACAACATTTTATTTTTAAAATATCAGTCTGATTTTAAGCAATGAGAGACCATTGATGAGGCTACTGTCCATAGAAGAGAAGAGGGTGCTTGAACTAAGATGCTGATGGTGTAGAGAATAAGAAAGATGCAAAAAATATTTTAAGAACTAAAATGCCTGAGAGTTAGTGATTAACTGCATACGAGGGGACAATGAAATAACGGGAGATGCCAACCAACAGATTTCTGTCAAACTAAGTAGAGGAATTAAGTAGAGACTAATGTTACTTATTTACTGAAGTAGATAAAGTAGCAAAAATATGTCAGTAAAATAAAAACACTTATGAACTCTATGTGTGAGGAATCTGCTATAGAATGCTATGCGGATTACACATATGGCTTATTCCTCACTCCCTGTGATTTAAATATCATTGTAACCCTCTTACAGATAAAATTGAAAACTTTTTAAAGACACAAAGTAAGAAATAGAGCTGAGCTTCAACCTCAGGCACCCTCCATGTCAGGGAAAGATGAGAAGTTTAATTTGGGGCATGTTTCATATTTGTTTTTTTCCAGTCTTTTGACTCACATCCTATTATGTGGTAACACCTATACCTCCATTCAGATCTCTGTGGTTAACGTGTTTTCATCCACTCATTTATATTCCCATTGCTATTACTCTCAACCACCACAAATCTTAAAAATTACAATTACTTTTAGCATTATTTTCTTTCCTTGTAGGTTCTTTGTATTTCATAACAAATTGCACACCATATGCCAATAACATACATAAGCCCATTGTTAAAATTATTTGCATTTTTCCCATAATTTATTCCTAGGTTTATGGGCATATAAGAAAGAACTATATTTTTACTCATTTTATTGCTTCCACGTGTCATCACACATAATAGAAGCTACCCAAATCTTGAATTAAATAAAAACAACTTTGAAAATACTTTTATCATAGTTTTAAAACTGGCTTATATTTTAGCCTTGTTACTTAAGTCTGATAATAGATGGGGCTATAAAATTTTTCTGAAGTTTTTCTATTAACAAAAAATAGACACACAGCCTGAAATAATAATAATAAGCCTGAAAGGACATTAGTTACTTGATATTTGCAATATCCAAGAGAATCAGACTTAAAGTCAAGCAAATTTCAATATCTGTTCAGTATTTTTCTAGCAATCTTCAGAGATAAAGTTTTCAAAATAATAACCTCTCTTCCTCAATTAAAACCATTTATAAAATGGTTTATGAAATTTTGTTTATAGTATTGAAAAGGTGGATAATTTAAAATGCACATAGAAATGGAAAGTGGCCATGTTATATAATGCTTTGCTAAAATTAATTGTATCCATTGACACTAGGATATGTGTTTTGTTAAAACAGCAAGTGAAATAATAGCAATACACGGAGGTTATGGTCTTTAACAAAAAATCCCAATGTATATTTATGGAAAAAGTTGTATGTATAGAAGGGACTTAAATATTACATGGACAGATAAATACCTTTTAAGAATGGCTACTCAAGACAAAGGGTGTGAGAGTGTACAGATTAGACAGGCTGGCCAAAAAGACTTTAACCACAGTTATTATACTTTAACTTTTTTAAAGGATAACGATTTATATGTTAATTGTTTAATTTTATTTACTAATTTATATTTATATAATTTTAAAGCTATCTTCTACATTGTATATAATTTCCTTAGAATTAAGATATCTATAGGGCCGGGCACGGTGGCTCATACCTGTAATCCCAGCACTTGGGAGGCTGAGGCAAGTGGATTGCCTAAGCTCATAGATTCAAGACCAGCCTGAGCAAGAGCGAGATCTCGTCTCTAAAAAATAACCAGGCATTGTGGTGGATGCCTGTAGTCCCAGCTACTTGGGAGGCTAAGGCAAGAGAATCACATGAGCCCATGAATTTGAGGTTGCTATGAGCTAAGAAACCACAGCACTCTACGGAGGGTGACATAGTGAGACTGTCTCAAAAAAAAAAAAATCTAGTTTTCTGTCTTATTTATAATTTGTCTCAATAATGGGTGGTGTGAATATTGGTGCTAAGAGAAACAGGTTTATGTTTCAGTTAAATTATATTTTTTATAAACAAAAATAAATTGATATTTGGGCCCATTTTATTACTTAAAATCATCATTAAAGGATAGGTAATGAATTGATGTTAATTAAAGGAATCAAATGAGATATCATGAAATAAAAGTAACATCAAGATATTGGAATATCTTTATATAAAATATAACCTATGAAAATTCAGGCTGGAAAATGTTAAATCCAGAATAGAAGAATTTATCTTAGCTAGGAAGAATCTCAAAATACTGTCTACTCTTGTTCAAGACCACTTGGGTGTTAACCTAGTTAAAATACTCTTTAGATGAATTACATGAATTAATTACTTCACTTTTCTGTGCCTCAGTTCTCTCACAAGTTAAGTGGAAATAATGATAAATCTAGGTCGGAAAAAAAGATTTAGAGTTCTGACACCCAAATAAACAAGAGTTTTATGCAGTTGGTTATGTTTTCCATTATAAATGTACCTACAGGAAGTGATTGACATAGGTACAAATTAGTTGTAAGTGGACAAAAGTTACGTTCTTAGCTGATGAATTCAAAAATCTTTGTGACCTTAGAAAATGTTATCTATTATAACTGAACAAAGAGAAAGGGTTTAGCTTGTGGAGAAATTTTAGAATAAAGAGGATATGAAATATCACTGGGAGAGAAAGATGCTGTAGGAAATCCAGCATTTGAGAAGACCATAAAATTGTGGAATGATGAATGTGTGTGTGTATGTCTTTGAATATTTTCTATTTGTCCAGATCCGAGATGGTGGCTGTTATCTAAGTGCAATAGAAAGGAAGATGAGACAGCACAAAGATAGTCACAGAGTAATAAACATGAAGATGGGAGGAAAAATGGCACAAAGTATTTAGATGTAGAATTGGACAAAATAATTTCACATGAGAATGAGATCTTGCTGAAAAGATGGAGAGTAAATGATAAGAAGAGGTTTAGAGATCTTGGAGAGTAGTGACTATAGTTCCCAACTCTAACATATGAAATATGACACATTCAGCAGTTTCCATTTGTAAAAAAAGTGGTATCAGGGAAAATCCAGGTTTCAGATAGAGTCCATAGGTCAATAAAAATATTCAGGGATGGATATAATAATGTGTCTTTGCATTCTTATACTCTAATTTTTGGATCGCAGAAGAGAAAATGGAATAAAGTAGTTATCACATTTAAAACAAGCACACATCATTGATAGCATAATGAAAAATAGTCAATAATTACTTTTTAAATGGTAATAAACAGGAAGTTATTGTAGTATCATGACTTTAAACAGTATCAAAAAGATGGGATAAAGGCAGAAATTATCAGATCTCCATGTTACTTTTCTTGTGTTCTAAGCAAAGGGTTTTGAATAAGATTTTGATATGGTTACAAACAAGCAGATGCTTATCTAGGAAAAGATAAAAATTGTGAATCTCTTCAAAATGATCTTAAGTTTTGAAATTTTCAAAAGTTGAGTCATAGGAAAATGATAGAAAGTACACAAGATGACTTAATTACTGAATTACATATTTATGGAATTCCCAAATATTAAGAAATATCCCAAAATGCTGGAAAAAGTTATGACAAATAAAATTATTACTCACTACGTCCTTAAACTGTGAGGAGTAAATACAATGTTAGAATAATACTTGATGATTTTACCCTTACAAATCCTGTCTTGTGTATGACAAGTGAATTTGGGGTATACATTGAAAAAAATGAATAAAGTAATAGTTATAGTTTATTTCAAAAAGAGCATTATATACTCATATAAAATATATGATGTTTATAAATTTAAATTCTATATTAAGAATACAAGTGTGATAAGTACATCATACTTTAAATAGTGGCTTTATAACTTACTGGAAAACCAGGGCTCCAAGTCTTTGGGAGCGATTTTTATTAACCAATATTGGGCATGTTCATTATACCTGGATGTATCCCAATGTCCATGTCATTATAGGCTTTTCATTATGTGGCTTTGGTAACAATGAGCAGACCTTAATTAGGGTAATAATGTTCATGATATAACCACATTAACCGACAAAGAGGAGCTATCAGGTTTCAATGAACTTTGCCTATAGTAGTTTTGCTTTTCTTTATGATGGTATCCGTTCTTATTCCTAATGGAGATAAAAATTTGAACTGGAAATCCAATGACTTGTTGAAATTATTCTTCATTGTGATGACTGTTAGCCAGCTATGACGTGACCTCTGTTCGAAGGAAGCATAGTGAGTAACTACTGTGAAAGGCACATTAGCTATGTCACCAAAGTTCAAACTGTAGTCCACTTCTGCTACTTATTATGCCTCTGACCTTGGACAAGTCATTCTCATTTTGTATTTCAGTTTATTTGTCTATAATGTGAAGACTCTACTAGGTAGTGTACAAATTGAGAACTTTAGAATTCATCTACTAATAATATTTCTTTCATAAACATAAGAAAAAATCTTTTTACTACATATTGAGAGAGAGAGAATAAATTATATTTATGTTAATTGAAACCAAACTTGGGCAGTACTCAAATGCACTGAATTCCAGAAATACTAAAACAAAATGCAAACCAGTAGTTGGTGTGTCCTCGGCAAGCAGCACTCCCTAAAGTGGACTTCCTGAAGCGTTGCACAATATTCCGGGACTGTCTCCAATTAGGGCAGAGATTCAGCTACATCTGGATAGCAAGCCTTATTGCATTTGGCTGTGTGCTTATGAAGTACTACACACCAGCTCTTGTTTTTGTCCCAAAGAGAGAATTTATGGAATAATGTTGACCATGTGTTGCACTAGGCCTGTGTTCATTATTGCAAGGCTACCCCTAAAACTCACAAGAAGTGCAAAGTGACAGATCATGAGGTGACCTTTATAAGAGTAAATTACTGAAGGCTATACTTGGTTTCATTTGGTTTACCTGAACATCCAATGTACACTCAAATAAATACAAACTAAAAATTTGCAAAGGCATGAAATTGCTGTAACAAGGAGAGATTTAAAATCTGCATCCCTAGACTAATAAAATGCTTTTCATTTCTATTTTGGTAGCACTTAAAATGATAATAATAAACACCTAGGATCTGTTCTTTGTGGTAAGGTAAACATGTGCAAGGCAATGTGCTAAGTGACAATATATAAGAACTTACTGAATTTTCATCTTAAAACTCTATGACGGCACTCCCTGGTAACAATCAACAAAACTCAGCTCCATTGCTGTCATGGTAAGTTGTAAATTTTCCTGTGTCTTTGAGCTACTCTCAATTTTCTGTGTCCTGTTGGGGACACATGATTGGCTAACATAAATTACGTGTCTAAAATGTCACTACAGAAGGTGAGAGTAAGGGTTATCCGCTCCCTACCTACTAAAACCAATATAATAAAGAATTCCCTTATACAGGAAGGTAGTTTAAAACTTAGCTAGTATGACAGCTATACAATATAGTCCGTTCTCTTGATTACTCAATAGTTACGTGCCCCTTCTTTTATAATTACTCCACCATAAAGATTTCCATACAATGTAATATTTTTGAGTTTCAAAAAGTTAAAAAATGTATTCTTACTTTTTCAAATGAAAAGCAACACAAAATCCAATCACATGCTATCTCTGGCTTAAAATATAGAATATCTGAGTGATAACTATTCTTCTGTCATGATTTCATGTTCTACAGATTTTGGACTATATTAAGAATACAAGTGTGATAAGTAAATCATACTTACATGGAGAGAAGTAAAGTAGACAAACTAGACATGAAACATGGTAAGTGTATATTCACAGGTATCAACCATCTTTGAAGTACTTGCTTATGTTTAGAAACATCGTTAAATCATTACATTCTGTGTCCCCTTTCACTATGAAGAACTGAAATATTGAATTCCAGGTTTGAGGTAGGGGAAAGGAAGCAAAATGTCATTAATCACAGAGATATAAAACCATTGTAGTAAGTCAATTTCTTCATATTTTGTTTTGAGAGAAGCCCCAGAACGAGTTTTTCTATGAGGTAAGTTTTGCAGCAAGATTTTAAACATTTTATGTATAATATTAGCCTTAATTTTTTTTTTTATTTTTCCTCCAATCTTTCTACTGATTCTGTTAAGTATCTAATATTCTTTAATGAATTCTCTCCTTTTTTTCTTTTTAAACTGGCCAGCAGAGTTCCAGTTTTTTGCAACTACAAAAAATGACCAAAGAAAATGAACAAAAAAGACTGGTCCCGAAAGCCATTGCAGGTGTTAGACACTCAATACTAAGATTCTCAGATTGTAGATTCTATCTCCGATATGGAGATAGATCTGAACACGGCGGAATACAGCTCCAACATGAAGAGGGAAGAGGACTCTAACAGTCCCCAACTCGCAATGGTAGAGCAGTGCTTTGTTGTCTGTGGTCTCCTGTGCAGCTTCCATGACTGAGTAAAATGTTTATTGTGAAATTATAGAACTGAGGTGTGGGTTTCCTTTTTTTATAACTGAGTTGGGGGACCTAAAGAATAAACTGGTAAGATCAAAGCCTTAATTCAAGATGATTTCATAATAGTCCATGAAGAATTAACAGAAGTGAGGAAAGAAAACAAGTTGGAAATTAAAATGTTAATAGGAATAATTTAGAAACTTAGGAAATGGGGGGAAAGGTAAACTGCATGTGTTATTAATAATTTAACTACTCTCAGACCCTCCCTTCAATGGAGATGCCTAAAATTTCCTTGAAAAATGTAGGAGAAGGAATCCAAGAACTTTAAAAGATACAAAAATTACAAGATATTTCTTGTGGGACCTGCTTCACAGGCCTCCAAACACTGACAGACTGGCGAGCCCGGAACACCTGCATTCAGTACAGGACTCAGAATACACTAAACAAGGGAGCTGTAAAGATACTCATTTCATCTCATAGTTTTCTATTTGGTTCCATAGGTTTATGTCTCTAATTTTGTGCCAATACCATGCTGTTTTGATCAATATGGCTTTGTAGTACTGCCTAAAGTCTGTTAGGCTGATATCCCTGGCTTTGTTTTTATTGCTAAGAATTGCCTTAGCTATACGGGTCTTTTTCTGGTTCCATCCACAAAAGGAAGAATTATTTTTCCAAATGTTGAAAGTATGATGATGGTATTTTAATGGGGATTGCATTTAAGCTGTAGATTGCTTTGGGAAGTATAGACATTTTAAAAATGTTGATTCTTTCCAGTCGTGAACTTGGTATGTTCTTCCATTTGTTAATATCTTCTGCTATTTCTTTTCCTAGGGTTTTGTATTTTTCTCAAAGTGGTCATTTACCTCTTTTGGTAAGTATATTCCTAGGTATTTTATTTTCTTTGGAGCTACTGTAAAGGAAATTGTGTCTTTGATTAGCTTCTCATCATTGGTTGTTACTGGCATATACAAAGACTTCTAATTTGTGGACATTGATTTTATATCCTGAGACATTACTGTGTTTTTTGATACTTCCAGGAGTCTTGGGGTTGAGTCTTTGGAGTTCTGTAAGTATAAGATCTATCCTCAGCAAAGAGGGAGTGTTTTACCTCCTCTGCTCCCATTTGGATGCCCTTTATTTCCTTCTCTTGTCTGATTATACTGGTTAAAACTTCCAGCACTGTGTTGAACAGTAGTGGTGATAGAAGACAACCTTGTCTGGTTCCAGTACTGAGTGGAAAACCTTTCAGTTTTACTCCATTCAGTATAATATTAGCTGTGGATTTGTCATAGATGGCTTTAATCAGTTTAAGAAATGTCCTGCCTGTGCCTATTTTCATCAGAGTTCTTTCTGGTGCCATTAATTTTATGCAGTATGTCTTGACTCCTCACTGTGTAAGATAAGACATCCTTTATCACTCTTGCTCTCTCTCCTCCTAACTCCTCTTGCTAAACAACTACATTTGCATCTAGTTCTGTATTCATATTTAAAACATTCTATATCCATATCTGAATTTCAAGTACTGACAATCAGCAAAAATGTTTTAAAATAAACAAGAGAGTGTAAGTATCTTTTTTGAAACATTATTTGGTCATTGCTATGAGTATCTATAGACCCACAATGCAGTTGAATGAAATGACCACAGTGGTTCTCAACCTTCCTAATGCTGCGATCCTTTAATACAGTTCCTCATGTTGTGGTGACCCCCAACTATAAAATTATTTTCATTATTACTTCATAACTGTAATTTTGCTACTGTTATGAATCTTAATGTAAATATCTGATATGCAGGATGGTCCTAGGCAACCCCTGTGAAAGGGTCATTCAACCCCAAAAGGGGTCACAGTCCATGGGTTGAGAACCACTGATCTAATAGGTCTGTGGTAAGTATGGTTTTAAGTTGCATTTCCCATACGATTAATAATGCTGAGTATCTTTTCATGCACTAGTTGTTACTTGTATGTCTTCTTTGGTGGACTGTCCATTCAAATATTTAGCCTATGTTAAAAATTAGATTGTTTTATACTATTGAGTTTAAAGAATTCTTTATGTATTCTAGATTCAAATACTTTATCACTATGGTTTACCAAGTTTGTCAGAGTTTGTGGCTTATCTTTTCATTTTCAATGTGTCTTTCATGAGAAGATGTTTGTGATTTTGATGAATCTTAATTTATTACTTTTTCTTTAACATAATTTTTTTTGACATATCTGAGATATTTCTTGAATGAAAGTCACAAAAAAATCCCTCTATGTTTTTTCTAGAAGTTGTATAATTATAGATGATACATGTAATTCTATAATTTATTTTGCTACATCTTTTATGTAGTGTGAGGTAAGGTTCTAATTTTTGCATGTTATGTTCAGTTGTTTCATATTTTTTGAGAACACTGACATTTCTCTAAGGAAGGAACTTCGAGTTTTTTTTGAAAATCAGTTCTCAGTATGTAATGAAAATCAGTTCATGTATGTATGTGTTTAGACTTCATTCCATTGATATCTTTGTCAATCTCTTGATTACTTATAATAAATTTATAATAAATTTGTTTTATATTAAATTTTTTATATTAAATTTTTATTATAATTTATAATAAATTATAAATTATAATAAATTTTGGAATCAGAAGCATTTGTTCTCCAACTGTCTTCTTTTTGAAATTTCTTTTGACTATATTACTTCCCCATATGTTAAACGTACATATTAATTTTAGACTAAGCTTGTCAATTCCAACAACTATAAATATGCAAGAATTTTCACTGGAATTGCACTGAATCTTTAAATCAATTTTGGGAGAGTTGACATTTTAACAATACTGAGCGTTCAATTCATGAACACAATATTTCCCTCCATTTAGATTAACTTCTCTTTTCAGGGTTTTGTAGTTTTCATGGGAGGTCTCCTTTTTTTTTGTCATTTTAATCTTAAAGTTTATCACATTTTATACTATTATAAATGGTATTTTTCAGTTTAATTTCCTAAGTCATTGTTAGTAAATAGACATTATATTTTTATAATATTCTTACAGCTGACAAATTTATTAGGTGCACATATTAATTCCAGTAGCTTTTTCCATAGCTTCTATAGGATTTTCTTCATAGATGGGCACATTATATTAAATAAATTGAATAATAGACAGTTATATTTCTCCTTTTCCCATGTAAATCCTGGTATTGCTTTGTTTCGCTTTATGCAGTGTTCAGTACAGTATTAAATGAAGTGGGGAAAGAAGAAATTTTATCATTGCTTGTGATATTAGTGAAAAAACATTCAGTCTTTTAACAGTAAGTATGTTGTCAGCTATAGTTTTTTCAAAGATATCCCTCTGTCAAACTGAAATTATTCATTTCCATTCCTTTTGCTTACAGGTTAATTAGAGATATATATTTGATATTATCAAATGCTTTTTCTCAATCGATTTAGATAATCTAGTAATGTAAACTTTTTTTGGTTTGTTAATAAGATAGATAATATTGGTTTGATTCTTTTACTGGTAAACTTTCCATGCATTCCTGGAATAAAACCTACTTGGTCCTGACATACTATCCTTTTTATATATTTATTGATTTTATTTATAAAATTTTGTCAGGAGCTTTTGCATTCATATTTAAAAGGGATGTTTGTCTGCAATTTCTATTCTTGTGATCTTCGGTTTTAGTAGCAGGACAACGGTGGCCTCTTAAAAAGATTTGGGCAGTTCCTTCTTATACAATTTCCTGTGAAAGTGTGTTTAGAAATGGTATTATATCTTTCTAACTTTCTTAGATTTAATTAGCCAACAAGGCCATTCAGTTCTTAGGTTTTCTTTATTGCAATGTCTTAACTACAAATTCAAATTTTTAATAGTAACAAAGCTACTCAGTTTGATTCTGCCATTTTCCCCTATTTGCAACTATTTTCTACTTCATTGATTACCACACTAATCCTTACTATTTTCTTTTTATTATTACATTAGGTATGATCTGCTGTTGTTTTCTAGACTATTAAGTTGGAAGCTATAGTCAGTAATTTGAAACCTTTTAGTACTACAACACGTACTGTAAATTTTGGAATCAGGAGTATTTGTTCTCCAACTTTTCTTTTAAATACACAATTTTCTTTTAAATACAAACTAAGCAACATCTCACAAATATTGATAGGTTAAATTTTTTAAAATAATCTATTCAGTTTCAAATACATTTAACATGTGGGTTATTTCGAAGTTTGTTATGTAGTTTCCAAATGCCTTGGTTTTTCCAGTTTTTCTGTTAATAAATTCTAATTCCATTTTGGTCAAAAAGTATACTTTGACTAAAAGTTGAATCTTTTTAAATTTTGTGAGACTTGTTTTATGGCCCTAAATGCAGATTATATTCCATAAAGACTTGAAAAGAACATGCATTATTTTATTCTTGACTAGAATATTTCATTGATGTCAACTAAATCAATCTATTTAATACTATTGCTAAAGTCCTATATATGCTTCTGATTTTTCATCTATTTTCTTTCACTGAGGTAAGTCTATTAAAATCTTGGACTATAGGCTGGCATGATGGCTCATGCCCATAATCTTAGCACTCCGCAAGGCTGAGCAAAGAGGATTGCTTGAGCTCAAGAGTTCAAGGCCAACCTGAGCAAGAGCGAGACGGTCTCTACTAAAATTAGAAAAATTAGCCTCAGTTATAGCCAGTGCCTGTAGTCTCAGCTACTTGGGAGGCTGAGGCAGGAGGATTTCTTGTACCCAGGAGTTGAGGCTGCCATGAGATGGATTGATGCTGCGGCACTTTATAGCCTGGGGCATCAGAGCGAGACTTTCTCTCAAAAAAATAACAATAATTCTCTGAATATAATTCCAGATTTTTCCTTTTATCCTTGACATTCTGTCAACTTCATTTTCATTTCTTATGACCTCTTGATGAAGTAACCCTTTTATTACTATGAAACGATTTATTCAATCTCTGGTAATATTCCAAACTCTGAAATGTACTTTGTCAGATATTGATATAGCCTCTTCAGCTTTATTTGGTTAATGTTATTGTTAAGTGTGGGAATCAGATATGCACTTCCAGTGTCCACTGGTTCTTGGTCCCTAGTACTAAAGAATGGTTACTGGTACCAAGTTGAGGGAGTGAATGAGCAGAGGAAGCAGGCAAAGAGCTAAAGTTTTATTATAGCATCATACATTTCAGAGGCAAAATGGGTCAGCCCCCATAAGTTTAACATGATTTTCCTTTTGGGCAGAGCCTGTGGCTCAAGGAGTAAGGTGCCAGCCCCATATGCCAGAGGTGGTGGGTTCAAACCCAGCCCCGGGCAGAAACTGCTAAAAAAAAAAGAGAGAGAGAGAGATTTCCCTTTTATGTTGATTCTCTAATTTTATGTTAAGTGAGGTCAGGATATTTTCATTGTTTTTCTTGTAAAAGAGTGGAGATTTCCTCGTACCAGGAACTCTCCCCTTTCTATCCTTGTAAGAAATTTCCCCTGAAACTGTCCTGGTGCTGGTGGGTGAGATTTTTACTGGTAACGATGTAGTTCATTTGGTGTTCTGTTAAGTTAAATTATGCACATGTAACAAAGATCCTCTTTTATGTCCTTGATCAAATCTCCATTTTGTGATTTTTCTGCCTCTTTCTGATTGGTCAGTCCTTGGAGACTCCTCTGTTGCAGACCAAATATCTGGTCAGTCCTTGGGGACAGCCCTGACATGTTATCTATTCTTCCTTGAGAACCCCTTTCTAGTCAATTTGTTCCTCTTAGTAGAATCTCCTAACATCATCTGCCTCTCAGGGAACATCCTTAGACACAGCCTCTGTTTCATTCCTCCTTATCGCTCCCTAGTATTATAACATATAATTTTTTATCATTTTGCTATTTTAACACATGTGACTATTTAAAGCAAATTCATCATGAATACATATACTTGACTCTTGCCTTGTAATTCATTCTGCAATATCTGGCATTTTATCTCATGTACATTTGGTGTGATGTTTGTATGTTATATTTAAAGCTTACATTTTTCAATTATTTTTGTATTTGTCCCTTCTGTTCTATTTTTTCTCCTTTTATTAGGCCTTTTTTAACCCCTTTGTTTTGCCTTCTATTTAAAATTTTAACATTTTTCATGATTCCATTTAACTTTATTTATTTCCTTTATTTACTGTGATTCTATTGTGTTACTTTGGTGGTTCCTTTAAAAGTTCATTTTACGTAGCTTAATTTCATAATCTGACTTCATACATTATTATTCCATTTTATGTTTAGTATAAAATAGCTTACCACAACATACATCAATGTTCCCCTCCTAATCTTTGTGCTATTTTTGTCAGACATTTTACTTCTATATTTTTATAACCCCCACAATGTTTTCCTTAATCATCAATTATTATTGAGTGAACTTAAATAAGAAGATAATTATTCATCTTACTAAGAAACTTCTTTAACAATCCTTGTTATTCAGGCCTGAAGATGATAATTTTTTTTTTTTTTTTTTTTTTTTTTTGCAGTTTTTGGTCGGGTCTAGGTTTGAACCTGCCACCTCCAGCATATGGGGCTGGCGCCCTACCTCTTTGAGCTACAGGTGCTGCCTGATAATTTCTTTTCTTTTCTTTTTTTTCCTTGATTTTTGAAGGTATTTTTCCTGGGTATAATGTAGGAAGAGAGTTGTTTTTTTTCTTTCAGTTTTTTGAAGGTTTTCTTCTCAGCTGTTTTACTGTATGCACTGTTTCTAGTGAGAAATCTGCTATCATAGTTGCATACATTTTCTTAGCCATAATGTGTGTTTTTCTTGCAGTTTGGATTAATTTGATTATGGTATACCTTGAGAAATAGGTGTTTCTTTGTGTAGCGGTGTGTGTGTATATCTATAAAAATTGGTTTGTGAGGTTGAGACTTTTCCAAATTGATTTATAGTTTTCAGTAAATTTGGAAATTTTCATATGATTATTTTCTAAACCATTTTTTCTGATATTTCTTTCATCTCCGGGCCAAGCTTCATGCCACCAATTACAATTGTAATTAAGTTCTTTTAAAAAGTCTGAATACTCATTGATAGTCTGTTTATTTTTTTAATTATGTACTTTCCCCTAGGTATTCTCAAGTCAACTCTTTCTTTTGCAAAGTATAGTCTATTGGTTATAATATCCAGTGATTTTTTTTAAATCTCAGAAATGGTAGTTTTCATGCATGGAAGTCTGGCTGTATTTTATCTTTTTGTCATACTTAATGCATTCAATTTTTTCTCTAGGCTTTTGAACATATGAAATTAAGTTGTACTAATTATTATAATGTCTTCATTTCTGATTCTAACAACTGCATTAGTTTCAATTGATTTATTTTTTTCCTCATTAGGAGTTCAATTTTCTTGCCTGTTATCATAACTGATAGTTTTTTATTGGCCACTAGACACTGTACATTTTATGTTGTTAAGAGTTTAATATTTTTATAATCCCATATTCTCAAGCTCTGTTCTGGGACATATATATGGTACTAAAAAATTATCTGATACTATGATTCACACACTTGAGATTGATCAGTGAGCAGACAGAGAGAGGAAGGAAGGGGTAAGGGAAAGAAAAAGAAAAGAAAATAGTGACTAATTCTCACATAAATTGGATTTAATTTTGACCAAAGTACATTATTTGAACAATAATTTTTAATTCAACTTGTTAATAT
>CAUYPK010113233.1:0-34115 GCA_963574355.1 Loris lydekkerianus
CCACATTGTCAAATTTCTGGGCATAGACTTTCTTGTAATATTCAGAGATAACCTTTTGTACCTCTGTGACATTTACTGTTATTTCTCCCTTATCCTATCTGATTGAGGTTATAAGACATTTTACTTTTCTATTTCTACTTAATCTGCTGAAAGTTATTTTTTATTAAGTCATTTGTACATAGATCATAAATTAATTTGTGCTATTATGGGATTTAATGTGTTGATTATTTGTACAAATTGGAGTATTTACATTCTACTAATCAACATATCCTTTACCTGATTTACCCTATTACAGCATTAAGACATTTGTGTTCTACACCTGATAGATCCAATTTGTATATGCAATATGCTCCATAGGTGTGGTTCCCCTACTAACCCTCCCTCTATTGATGCACCCTCTCCCTTCCTTTTTTCTCCCCTTCCCCTCTCCCTCCTCTTCCCTCATTCATCCTAGGCTTAGGTTGTGTTTCACTTTTCATATGTAAGTGTGAGTGATTATAAATTGGTTTCACAGTAGTACTGAGTACATTGGATATTTTTTCCATTCCTGAGATACTTTACTAAGAAGAATATTTTCCAGCTCCATCCACATAAACATAAAAGGGGTAAAGTCTCCATTTTTTAATGCTGCATAGTATTCCATGGTATACATATAGTACAATTTATTAATCCATTCATGGGTCGATGAGCACTTGGGCTTCTTCCATGACTTGGTGATTATGAATTGAGCTGCAATGAACAATCTGGTGCAAATATAATTATTACCAAATGATTTTTGGTCCTTTGGATATACACCTAGAAGAGGAATTACAGGATCAAATGGCAGGTCTACATTTACATCCATGAGTGTTCTCCAAACTTCCTCCCAAAAGGCACGTACTAGCTCGCATTCCCACCAGCAGTCCAGAAGTGTTCCCTTTTCTCCACATCCACATTACCATATGTTGTTTTAAGATTTTGTTATGTGGGCTGCTCTTACTGGAGTTATATGATATCTCAGAGGAGTTTTGGTTTGCATTTCTCTGATGATTAAAGATGCTGAGCATTTTTTTCATGTATCTGTAAACCATGTGTCTGTCTTCTTAAGAGAAGCTTCTGTTCATGTCTCTTGCCCACAATGAAATGTGATCATTGTTTTTTTCTTAGAAATAAAAGTTTGAGTACTCTGTAGATTCTGTTATTAGACCTTTGTCGGAAATGTAACTTGCAAAAATCCTCTCCCATTCTGAGGGATATTTGCTTTACTTAGTGTGTTCTTGGCAGTGTAGAAGCCTTTTAATTTGATCAGACCCTAGTAATGTATTTTTGATGTTGCTTCAATTGCCAAGGGTGTCCTCCTCTTAAAGTATTCTCCTAGCCAATTTTTTCAAGTGTTTCCCCTGCACTCTTTCCAAGAATTTTTTTGGTTTCATGTCTTAAGTTTAAGTTCTTTAACCAATGAGTGTCAATTTTTGTTAGAGGAGAAATATGCGGGTCCAGTTTCAGTCTTTTACAGGTAGCCAGCCAATTCACCCAGCACCATTTATTGAATAGGGAATCTTTCCGCTAATTTATATTTTTAATAAGCTTATCAAAAATCAAATGACAATAAGTTTCTGGGTTCACCTCTTGGTCTTCAATTCTGTTCCATACATCTACCTCTCTATTTTTGTGCAGTACCATGCTGTTTTGACCACTATCAATTTATAGTATAGTCTGAAGTCTGGAAGTGTGATTCCTCATGATTCGTTTTTATTACTGAGTAATGTCTTGGCTATTCGAAGTTTTTCTGTTTCCATATAAAATGAAGTACTAATTTTTCCAGGTCTTTAAGTATGACAGAGGTGCTTTAATAGGGATTGCATTAAATCTGTAGATTGCTTTAGGTAATATAGACATTTTAACAATGTTGATTGTTAAACAATGTTGATTCTTCCCAGCCATGAGCATGGTATATTTTTTTCATTTGTTAACATCTTCAGCTATTTCTTTTCTCAGAGTTTCATAGTTCTCTGTATAGAGATCTTTCACATCCTTAGATACACTTCCAGATATTTCACCTGCTTCAGTACTATTGTAAAGGGAATAGAGTCCTTGATTGTTTTTTTCCCCTTGACTATTGTTGGTATCTATAAAGGCTATCGATTTGTGAGTGTTAATTTTGTATCCTGAGATATTCCTGTATTCCTTGATCACTTCTAGGAGGTTGGTAGGTGATTAACTGGTGTTTTCCAGTTATATAATCATATCATCTGCGAAGAGTGACAGTTTTATCTCCCCTGGTCCTATTTGAATCCCCTTGATTGCCTTCTCTTTCCTGATTGTGGTGGCTAAGACGTCCACTACAATGTTAAAAAGCAGTAAAGACAGAGGGCATCCTGATCTAAGTGGAAATGATTTCAATTTTACTCCATTCGATATGACATTGGCTGTGGGTTTGCTGTAGAATGCCTCTATCAGTTTAAGAAATGTTCCTTCTATGCCTATTTTCTTAAGCGTTCTGATCAAGAAAGAATGCTGGATATTGTCAAAAGCTTTTTCTGCACCAATTGAGAGAATTATATGGTCTTTGTTTTTTAATTTGTTTATGTGATGTATTATGTTTATGGATTTACATATATTAAACCATCCTTGACTCTGGAATGAAACCCACCTTTTCATGATGTATAATTTGTTTGATGTGTTCTTGGATTCTGTTTGCTAGGACCCTATTGAATATTTTTGCATCAATATTCATTAGAGATATTTGTCCATAATTTTTTTTTTCTTGTTGGGTCTTTTCCTGATTTGGGAATCAGGGCGATATTTGCTTCAGAGAATGAGTTCGGAAGTCTTCCTTCTTTTACTGTTTTGCAAAAGGTAAATACTATATGTTCTAGTTCCTCTTTAAAGGTTTGGGATAATTCTAATGCAATGCCATCTGGTCCCGGGCTTTTCTTTTTGGGGAGATTTCTTTTAGTTGATGCTATTTCAGAACTTGTTATAGGCTTGTTCAACATTTCCACTTCTTTCTGGTTAAGTCTAGGAGGGTGGCATGTTTCCAAGTATTGATCTATTTCCTTCAGATTTTCATACTTCTGAGAATATTGTTTTATGTAGTATCCATTAAGGATTTGTTGAGTTTCTGAGAAGTCTGTTGTTATTTGGCCTTTATCATTTTTGATGGATGAAATTAGGGATTTTACTCTTCTACTTCTGGTTAGGTTAGCCAAAAATTTATCTATTTTACTGACCTTTTCAAAAAAACAACTATTTGATTGGTTGATCTGTTGTATGATTCTTTCTTTTGTTTTCAATTTCATTTAGTTCTACTCTATTTTTAGTTATTCTGATTTTAGTTAGTGATCAGTGAGGGTTTACTATTGGAAAGTTCTTCCTTTTTTAGTTGCTTGAGATGTCCCATTAAGTTGTTAACTTCCTCTCTTTCCATTCTCTTGAGGAAGGCTTGCAATACTATAAATTTTTCTCTTAGGACCTCCTTTGTGGTATGACAAAGGTTCTGATAGTTTGTGTCTTCATTATTATTTTGTTCCAAAAATTTAGTAATTTCTTTCATAATCTCATGTATAACCCAGTTATCATTCAGCATGAGGTTATTTAGTTTCCATACTTTTGTATGCATATGCAGATTTGTTACTGAGTTCAACTTTTATTTTATGATGATCTGAGAAAATACAAGGAATGATTTCTACTATTTTAAATTTGTTGAGGTTAAACTTGTGACCTAAGATGTGATCAATTTTGGAGGATGATCCATGGGCTGATGAAAAGAATGGGTGTTCAGTTTTGTTAGGATGACATGTTCGGTAGATGTCTGTTAGATGCAAATGTTGAAAGGTTAAATTTAAGCCTAAAATTCCTTTGCTTAGCTTCTTTTTGGAGGATCTATTTAACACTGCCAAACTAGTGTTAAAGTCTCTGACAATTATGGTGCTGGAGGAAATCAAGTTGCCCATGTCAATTAGAGTTTCTTTTAAAAATTGAGGTGCATTCTGGTTGGGTGCATAAATATTGATAATTGAAATCTCATCATGTTGAGTGTTGCCCTTAACAAATAAGAAGTGACCATCATTATCTTTCCTGATTGTTTGGGGGTTTTTGTTATTGTTGTTGTTGTTTTGTTGATTAATTTGAGTTCTCTGTAGATTCTAGTCCTTTGTCAAGATTTGTACTATGCAATTATATTTTTCCATTATGCATCTTGTCAATTTGTATTAATTATTATCCTTATCTGTGCAGAAGTTTTTCAGTTCAATTAAGCCCCCTTTTTTTTCTTTTCTTTTCTTTTCTTTTTTTTTTTTTTTGGTGTGTGTGTGTTGTTGCAATTGCCATGGAAATCTTCATAAAACTGTTCCTGAGGTTGACATCCTCAAGGGTTTTTTCAACACTGTCTTCTAGAATTTTTCTATTTCTTGTCTTAGCTTTAAATCTTTCATTCATCTTGAGTCAATGTTTGTAAGTGGTGATCAGTGAGGGTCAGTTTCAGTCTTTTACATGTGGATATTTAGTTCATCCAGAACTATTTATTGAATAGGGATTCTTTTCACTCCAGTGTATGTTTTTGTCTAATTTATCAAAAATTTCATCACTATAACAGACTGGTTTTCTCTTTTGGTTTTCTATTCAGTTCCATACATAAATGTCTATATCTTTGTGCCAATACCGTTTTTTTATTTATATTATGTTACTGTAAAGTTACTGTTTACTGTAATATAACCATTACTACAGACCCTGTTATATTAATGTAATATAACCTGAAGTCTGGTAGAGTGATTCATCCAACTTTGTTTTTAGGACTACGAATTGCCTTGGCTATACGGTTTTTGTTCTAATTCCATTTGAAATGGAGTACTATTTTTTCCACTTCCTCAAAGTATGATTCTGATATATGAATGGGGATTACATTGTATCTGTAGATTACTTTGGGTGGTGTAGACTTTTTAAGAATCTTGATTCTTCCCACCCAAGAGTATGGCATGTGCTTCCTTTTGTTAATGTATTCAGGTATTTTTTTATCTTCTGGTTTCATAATTCTCTTTGTAGAGGTTCTTCACCTGTTTTTTTAGGTATATTTATAGGCATTTCATTTACTTTGAACCGACTGTGAAGGGAATTGTGTCTTTGATTGGCTTTTCAACTTGGCTGTCATTACCATATACAAAGGCTACTTATTTGTGGTCATTGATTTTATACCTTGAGACATTACTGCATTTCTTGATCTCTTCCAGGTGTCTCATATTTGAATCCTTGGGATTTTCTAAGGATAAGATCATATCATCAGCAAAGAGTGATAGTTTGACCTGCTCTGCCTCCATTTGGAGGCCCTTGATATCCTTCTCTTGCCTGATTGCATTGGCTAGGACTTTCAGAACTATGTTGAATAGTAGGGGCAATAGTGAACATCCTTGTATTGGTCAAGTTCTAAGTGAAAATCTTTTAGTTTCATTCCTTTCAGTATGGTATTAGCTGTGGGTTTGTTGTATATTACTTAAATCAGCTTAAGAAATTAGCTTAAATCTTCCCACAACAGAAAGTTCCAAAGTAGCAAATGCTGGCATGTATGTAGAGAAAGGGGAACACTTTTACACTGTTGGTAGGATTGCAAACTAATAGTCATTTTGGAAGAAGTATGAACAATCTTCAAATAAATCAAATTAGTTGTCCCATTTGATACTGCAATCCCATTACTATCACCTATGCCTATTTTTAAGTGTTCTTGTTAGAAAATGATGCAGAATTTTGTCAAATGCTTTTGTTCCTTTATTGAGAGGATCATATGGTCTTTGTTTTTGCTTCTATTTATGTGGTTAATTACATTTGTGGATTTATGTATGTTAAACCAGCTTTGTGCACCTTGGATGAAGCCTACATGATCATGATGTAAAATTTCTTTAATGTGTAGTTCTACTTTATTGACTAAGATCATATTGAGTACCTTGTCATAAATATTTATTAGTGAAATTGGTATGTAGTTCTCCCTTTTAATGGGTCTTTTAATAGTTTTTGTATCAGGGTGATGTTTGTTTCGTAGAACATTTTGAAGGTTCCTTTTTTCTCAACGTTATGGAGTAAGCTCTGCAGTATAGGTACAAACTCTTTGGAAGTTTGATAGAATTATGGTGTCAGCCATCTGTTCTAGAGACTTCTATTTTTGTTGAAAGAATTTTTAATGTTTCTTCAATCACAGTGCTTCATATTTGTCTGTGAAAGATATCTATTTCTTCCTTTTTATGTCTAGAGAGATTGTATGATTCCAGGTATTGGCCCATTTGCTCCACATTGTCAAATTTCTGGACATTGAGTTTCTTGTAGTAGTCAGAGATAATCTCTTATATCTCCATAGTTTCTGCTGTTATTTTCCCTATTTAATTTCTGATTGATGTTATTAGAGATTATACTTTTCTGTTTCTAGTTAAACTGGCCAAAGTTTTATTTATTTTATTTATCTTTTCAAAGGACAAATGTTTTATTTTATTTATTTTATGAATGATTATCTTTTGAAAATTTATTCATTTATTTTAAAATTTTGTTTCTTTCCTTTTCTTTTACTGTGTTTGGAATTGAATTGCTCTTACTTTACATTTTTTTGAGGTGATTCTTTAGGTTGTTTATGTGCTCTCTTTCCATTTTTCTAATGTAGGCATCTAATGTGATAAATTTCCATCTTAGGACTTTTTTTGAAATTTCCTACAGATTTTGTCAGCTTGTATCTTCATTGTTCTTATGTTTGAGAAATTTAATAATTTCCTTCTTTCTGTCTTTCTTAACCCTGGTGAGATTCCACATAAGGTCATTTAATTTCCATGCCTTTGTGTGGGAATAAAAATTCTTGCTGGACTTGAGTTACATCTTTATTGCCTTGTGGTCTGAGAAGACACATGTTACAATTTTAATTCTTTTGATTTTGTTGAGATTTGATTTGTGACCTAGAAAATGATCTATCTTGGAGTATTCTCTGTGGGCTGAAAAGAAGAACATATATTTAGAAAATGCCATGAACGCTATGTTAAATAGTTTGATAAAAATATTTCAGATTGTATATGAAACCAGCATATTGTACCCATTGACTGCATTAATGTACACAGCTATGATGTAATAATTAAAAAGGGGGGGGGAGAACATATATTTCTTACCTCTGGGATTATGCATTCTACATATGTCTATTAAATTTATTTGTTCTAGGGTGGTATTTAAGTCCCTTGTGTCTTTATTTAGTTTCTGTTTTGATGATATGTCTAGTACAACCAGAGGGGTGGTAAAGATCCTAGGTATTATGGTGTTATAGGATATCATATTGCTCAGATCAATCAAAGTCTGCTTCACAAATTTGGGAGCATTAGAGCTGGGTGCTTAAATATTTAGAATTAAAATGTTCTTTTGATTTATTGATTCTTTGACCAATGTGAAGTGACCATCTTCTTATTTCTTAAGTTTTGTTGCTTTAAATCCACTGGAATCTGAAAGTAAGATTGGGTCCCCTCCTTTCTTCTGGTTTCCATTTCTCTGAAATATTTTTTTCCAACTCTTTAATCTGAGTTTTGTTTTGATTTCCAATGTTAGATGTGTTTGCTGGAGACAATGAATGCTTTTTCATCCAATCTGTCAGCTATGCCTCTTCAGTGGGAAATTCAAGACATTTATATTTATTGAGAGAATTTATAATTGTGGTGAAGTTCTGTTCATGTTATTTTGTGAAGGTCCATTGCTTAATTATATCCTTTGTGCCATTGTGAAAGCCTGATTTTGTACATTAGTTTGTGTGTGTTTACTTTGCTGGTGTTCCATTTTGATGGTCAGTGTGGAAAATAGGTCTAGATATTTCCTGTAGAGCTGGTCTTGTGGCAAATTTCCTCAATGTTTGCATAAGAGTAAGAGATTTGATTTCTCCATTAATTTTGAAGGTTTGTTTAGCAGGATACAGAATTATGTGCTGAAAGTTGTTTTGTTTAAGAAGTTTAAAGGTAGATGACTATTTTCTTCTGGCTTGGAAATTTTTATCACAAAATTCTACTCTCACCCTGTTGGATCTGCCCCTGTAGGTCAATTGGTGTTTTCTCCTGTCTGCTTCTAAACTATTCTCTTTAGTTATTTCTTTGGACAGTTTCATGACGTGTGGTGAAAATGTTCTGCTTATGTTGATTAAATTGGGGGTTCAATACCCCATTAAAAGTATTGTTTTTGAATTTTTCATGATACTTTGGAAGTTTCCATTTATGGGATATCCTCCCTTAGGGCTTCCATTCCTTTGAAATATTTTTTCCCTTCAAGAATTTCTATAGGATATCGCCTGTGGCTCAAGGAATAGGGTGCCAGTCCCATATGCTGAGGGTGGTGGGTTTGAGCCCAGCCTTGGCCAAAAATTGTAAAAAAAAGAAAATAAAAATCTATAATTTGTATGTTTATTTGCTTTTTGAAATCAAATAATTCTCTGAGTAAATACTTTGCTTTCTTTCTCTTCTGTGTCTTTAACTGCCTGGATTACCTCAAGAGCTTTATTTTCTAGCTCTGAGAGTCTTTCTTCTTTACGGTCTAATTTGTTATTGACACTTTTTACTTTATATTTAATTTCCTTGATTAATACCTTTATGTTCTTAAGATATCTCCTAATTTTTCTATATTTTTTATAAGTTTCTTCCAATTTTTGTTTCATTTTTTTCCATTTTCTCATCAATTCCTTTTGTTTTTTCATCATACATATTTTATATTAGTTATCTTTTGTTTCCATTAAATTTTTAGAGGTACAATCCTCTGCAAGAGCTAACTCATGATCCCTTTATTGGGGGGGGAGGATTGCTCTATTCTGGGGTTTTATTATGCCAGAATTTTTCTTTTTTCTTTTTTAACACTTTGCCAACTTTATTTATTTTTATTGTTGGGGATTCATTGATGGTACAAAGAACCTGGTTACACTGTATGTATTTGTTAGATAAAGATTGTGTTCCACCCCCTAAAAGTGTACCAAACCATGAGACTCCCAACCCCTCCTTCCTTCACTTTCTCTGCTTTCCTGAGTTCCTATTCCCACCATGTACTAGGTCATTAATTGTCCTCATATTAGAATTGAGTACATAGAATTATTGCTTCTCCATTCTTCTGATGCTTTGCTAAGAATATTGTGTTTGACTTCCATCCATCTTAATACAAAAGATGTAAAGTCTCCATCTTTTGGTGGCTGAATAGTATTCCATGGTATACATATACATAGTTTGTTAATCCATTCCTGGGTTGCTGGTAATTTAGGCTGTTTCCACATTTTGGCAATTGTAAATTCAGCTGTGGTTAACAGTCTAGTGCAAATGTTCTTATGATGATTTTTTTTTTCTTCTGGGTAGATGCCCAGTAATGGGAATTCAGGATCAAATGGGAGGTCTAGTTTGAGTTCTTGAGTGTCCTCCATACAGCCTTCCAAAAAGTTTGTATTAGGGTGCAGTTCTACCAGCAGTTTCAAAGTGTTCCCTTCTCTCCACATCCACGCCAGCATGTGTAGTTTTGAGATTTTTATAATGTAGGCCATTCTCACTGGAGTTAGATGATATCTCAGGGAGGTTTTGATTTGCAATTCTATAATAATCAAGCACAATGTGCATTTTATCATATGCTTGTTAGCCATTACTGTGTCGTTTTTGGTGAAGGTTCTATTAATCTATCTTGCCTGCTGATATAAGTGATTGTTGGCTCTTTTTATGTTAATTAATGTGAATTCTCTGTAGATCTTAGTTTTCAAGTTTTTGACCAATTCAAAATATGCAAATATCCTTTCCCATTATGTAGGTTGTCTATTTGCTTTGGATATTGTCTCCTTGGCTGTACAGAAGCTTTTCAGTTTAAATAAGTCCCATTTGTTTATTTTTGTTGTTGCAATTGCCATGGAAGTCTTCTTAATAAAGTCTTTCCCCAGACTGATATCTTTAAGTGTTTTTCCCATGCTTTCTTTGAGGATTTTATCATTTCATGCCTTCCATTTAGATCTTTTATTGACCTTGAGTCAATTTCCATGAGTGGAGAAAGGTGCAGGTTCTGTTTCAGTCTTTTATGTGTGATTATCAAGTTCGCCCAGCACCATTTATGGAATAGTGATTCTTTCCCCAAGTATATGTTCTTGTTTGGCTTATCAAAGATTAGGTGGCTATGAAGGGAAATTTGTTTCATCTCCTGGTTTTCTAGATATCTATGTCTCTATGTTTCTGCCAATACCATGCTATTTTAATCACTATGGCCTTGTATGACAGCCTAAACTCTGGTGGAGAGATGTCCCTGGCTTTTTTTTTTATTGCAAATAATTGCCTTGGATATACTTTTTTTTTTTTTTCTGGTTCCATACAGAATGAAAAATTTTTATTTCCAAGTCTTAAAAGTATAATATTGATTTTTTTAAATAAGGATGGCATTGAATCTGTAGATTTCTTTTTTAAGTATAGGCATTTTGACAATGTTTATTCTTCCCAGCCATGAGCATGGTATTGTTCTTCCATATGTTAATATCCTCTGATATTTTTTTTCTTAGGGGTTCATTGTTTTCTTCACAGAGGACCTTTACCTCCTTTGTTAGGGATATTCCTAGGTATTTCATTTTCTTTGAGGCTACTGAAAAGGGTTTTGTGTCCTTTATTAGCCTCTCATCTTGGAGATTATTTGCATCAGTAACAAGGCTACAGATTTGTGGACATTGATTTTGAATCCTGAACCCAACTAACATTCAGCATAAGTTTGCTTAGTTTCCAAGACTTTGTGTGGTGATGAACACTTTTGCTGAAGTTTACCTTCACCCTTATAGCCTGGTGGTCTGAGAAGAGACATGGAATAATTGCTATTCCTTTAATTTTGCTAAGGAAAATTAAAATTTACAAATCCTTTGATTTGTATCCTAGGATGTGATCTATTTTGGAGTATGTGCCATGAGCTGATGAGAAAAAAGTATATTCTTTGCTTTGGGATGGTGTGTTATTTATATGTCTATTAATCTCATTTTTCTAGGGTTATATTTAAGTCCTTTGTATCTTTGTTTAGTGGATCCTTCAGGTTCTGTCAGAGGAATGTTGAAGTCTTCAACTACTAAGGTGTTATGGGATATCACATGGCTCAGATTCTTCAAGGTTTGTTTTATAAATCTGGGAGCATTTAAGTTAGGTGCATAAATGTTTAATATTGAGATGTTTTCTTGTTGTATTGTTCCTTTGACTAATATGAAGTGACCATGGTCAAAGGATCAATACAACAAGACGATTTCTGAATATTAAACATTCATATGTTTCTCTTTCTTAGCTAAAGTTGCTTTGAATCTGCTTGTATCAGAGAATATGATTGCCACCCTGCCTTTTTTCTCATTTTAATTTGCTTGAAACACTTTTTTTCATTTCTTGACCCTGAGTCTTGATTTGTCCTTCAGGTCTAAGTGTTTCTCCTGGAGAGAAAATACAGGTGACTTGTGTTTTGTTCTATATAATCAGCCAGCCTGTGCCTTTTCAGTGAGGAATTCAATCCACTGACATTGTTTTTGTTTTGTTTTGAGATAGAATCTCACTATGTTTCCCTGGGTGGAGTGCCATGGTGTCACCTTACAGCAACCTCAAACTCTTGGGCTTAAGTCATTCTCTTGCCTCAGCCTCTCAAGTAGCTGAAACTATAGGTGCCTGCCACAATGCTTGGCTATTTTTTGCTGCAGTTGTAGTTGTTTAGCTGGCCCCAGCTGGGTTTAAATTCTCGGTGTATGTAGCTGGTGCCATAACCACTGTACTACAGACACTGACATAATCCACTGACCTTTATTAAGAGCATCGATAAGTGTGGTGGAATTCTATTTATCTTATTATGAGATAGTTTGTTGTGTAGTTTTATCTTTTGTACCATTGTGGAAGCTAAGCTCTGGCCTTTGGCTTTGTCGTGTTTACTTTGGTTGTGGTCTGTTGTAGTGTTCATTGTTGACAATAGGTCTAAGTATTTCCTGCAGAGCTGGTTTTGTTGTGGTGAATTTCCTCAGTGCTTGTATATCTGTAAAAGGTTTGATTTTTTCATCAATTTTGAAGCTACGTTTAGCAGGATAGAGGATTATTGGCTGAAAATTATTTTGTTTAAGAATGTTAAAGTTGGATGAACATGCTCTTCTGGCTTGGAATGTTTCAGTTGAAAATTATTTGTCAACCTCATGGCTCTGCCTTTGTAGGTCAATTGGCACTTGTTCCAAGATGCTAGCAGAATTGTCTCCATCATCTTTCCTTTGAGCAGTTTGATTACAATATGTCTTGTGTTAGAGTTGAGATCACCAGGGGTTCAATATCCATCTGAAAGGAAAGTGTTAGGATCTTTAATAAAACTTGGGAAGTTTTCATTTATGATAATCTCTAGCAGAGCTTTTATAACTTTGAGGGCAATCTTTTCCCATTCTAGGATTCCTATTATCAATATGTTTGAATGCTTCATGGCTTCTCATAGTTCTGTAAGCGCCTGCTTTGTTTTCTCTCTCTTCTTTTCTGACTCCATAACTACCTGTGTTAACTCCAAGACTTTATCCTCTAACTCTGAAGTTCTTTCTTCTCTGTGGTCTAATCTATTTTTCATACTTTATACTGCTTTTTTACATTCCCTCATTGTCTCCATTTTTTTAAGATCATCCATATCTTTTCTATTTTCTACATATCTCTTGTCTGACTTTTGGTTCTGTCTTATTATTTTCACATCCAATCCCTTTATTGCCTTAATCATCCATATTTTAAATTCTTTTTCTGTCAAATCCATTAATTCTTTATAAGAGAAGTCTTCTTTTAAAAATTTCTCATGGTTTCTTGAAGGAGTTGCTGTAATTTGATTATTCACGGTGCCTGGATTATTCTTTTGGTGCCTCCTCATGTGTGCTTTCTTCTTGTTGCCATTCTTGTGCACCTTTTTCCTTCTTGCTTTCTACTTCACTTCAAGTTACCTTGTCTCAGATTTTAGGTGATGAAGAGGCTTCTTGGTATGGGGTCAGAAGGCAGAGAAAAGTTGGAGCATGCAAGGAGAAGGAAGAGGAAAGGAAAAGAAAAGAAAATAGGAGAAAGAAAAGAAGAAAAGTATATGAGAAAAGTAAATGAAATTAAAAGAAAAGAAAGAAAAGCAAAAATGGAGGGAGAGGAAGTAACAGAAGAAAATTGAAGGAGGAGAGGAAGGGAGGATGAGAGTGATAAAAAAAATTGTTATTGTTCAGCATGGTGCTATGGACACACCTACAGCTCAAGGGTTTTAAGGAGCTGGGCTAAGTGGGATTCTCTAAACCAGGCACTCCTTATCATCCTAAATACAGCCAGACTCTCACTCTGCCAAAAATAGGAAGAGAAGAAAATGAGCAAACACACATGCCAAGAAGGAAAAATTGAGTAAGGATGAAAAAAGAAAGACAAAAATAAAGGGAAGAAAAATAGAAACGTTCTGCAGCAGTATAATCCTAATATTTTCTTCCTGGGGCCAAGAGTGGAAAGTTCTCTCCTCCTTGAGACAGATGAAAGCTGCAATCTACCTGTCAGACAACTGTTGTGACACATCTGTCCTCAGCAAAGAAAGGGTGGGTAAAAAAGAAAAAATGAAAATGTAAGAATAGATAAAGGAAATTAAACATACCATTGAATCAAATAAAGGAGAGGGAGAGAAGAGTAATAAAGAAAGTAAGAATAAAGGCAACAGACCAAGAATAAAAGAGAAAAAAAAAGAAGGGGAGTGGCATATCTGATGCAGAATCACTTTACATGGGAAAGATGAGAAGAGTTGAATTGTCTCTATCAACTGAGAGAATGCTGAGGAGAAAAGTAGGGAAAGAGAAGATCTAGCTAAAATTCTTAAAAAAAAAAAAATACAGGAGGCTTGCTCTTGTTGAATGTAAAAATGGAAGTTAGGAAAAGAATCAACTTAGCTGAAAACAGAACACATTGTTTTTGTTTTAAGCTCATCCATATCTTTTCTATTTTCTACATATAGAAACCAGATAACAAAAAAAAAAAAAAAAAAGCACCTGAAATAAACTGATGCAAGTAATCTCAGCAACCAATAGAGGAAGAAAAGCAGGAAAAAGAAAAAGAAAAAAATGGGCAGCATCTGTAGCGCACTGAATAGGGAGCCGGCCCCATATACCGAGGGTGGCAGGTTCAAACCCGGCCCTGGCAAACTGAAACAACAACAATAAAAAAAAAAAAAAAAGCCAGGCATTGTGGCAGGCACCTGTGGTCCAAGCTACTCGGGAGGCTGTGGCAAAAGAATCGCCTAAGCCCAAGAGCTGGAAGTTGCTGTGAGTTGTGACATCACAGCACTCTTCTGAGGGTGACAAAGTGAAAATCTGTCTATAAAAGAAAAAAAAATTATATATATATATGCAAATATAACACACACACACACATATATGACATAGGAATCCAACTTTAGTAGGAATATATTTATATTTCAATATACTTGCTGGATACCAGGCGGCACAGTAAATTTGGTGGGCAAACAGCACAGCTGTTAACCTCTCTCTGGTTCCCAGGCTTTGAGATTTTTCCCAGTTTAGTTATTCCTGGTGACTGCCTGTTTACCCACTCAGCTCTCATGCCCTGCCAATCTGCCATTCCACAACTCTCAAAAATTCTTCAGAGGCAGGTCCTACATATTTTACCTATAACAGTTCTCATGGCGTGCAGAGCCCCTGGGCCTGTCACGAGTGTAGGTCTGCTCCCCACAAGCAGGACTCTGAATGCTGCCTGTTAGGCCCCCAGCAATAGGCCTGCCCTCAAACCTTCTGGTGACGTTTATGACAATGGTGGCTCCATGTCCCAGGACTTTCCCCCATGGATTTTTCACCCACTGCAAAACTGTGGCAGAATAGCTCCAAACAGCCCCCCAATCTGGCTGCCAAATTCTGCTGGGGGGAGCACATTTCTCCAATCTTTCTGCTCATTACCTAGCTTCTCCCAAGTACCAAAAACTATGAATGACATCTTCTGGGACCTCCGTGAGGGGACTAGCCCCTGCCACAGTTGTCCCCACCACAGCCAATACGGGCAAGGTGTGCTTGCAGACACATGCCTTGTCTGCTGGGTCTTCGCAAGTTCCAAAGTCCACCACCTCACTGAACACACCTAATTAACATTGCATGCCAATATTCCACATTGGGAATGGTTTAGCCCTCTCCCTCTCCCCTGTTGCTCCAGGAGAGCTCACCCAGCTGTTTTTCCAATTTACCATCATGCTCTGTCTCCCAGAATTTTTTTTACCAGTTCTTCTTTGCATGTTTTTCCTTGTTCATTTTCTTCCTGTTAATTTTTGTTTCTCACTACCTCACTTTAAATTATCTTGTTTTAGAGCTTACATGTTGAAGTGGCCTTTTGGTATAAGGTCAAAGGGAAGATAAGTGTAAAGAGTGAGAAGGGAGAAAGAAAAGGCAAAAAACAAAGAGGATAAATATAAGGGGAGGGTGGAAAAAAATAATTTAAGAAAAGGAGAGAAAAAGTACAGTAAGAGTTAAAGGGAGAAACACAATAAATTGTGGTGTTCAACAGGGTGCTTTAACCACATTCACGTCTGTAGGGTGGGTCCCTCAATGTTGGGAGCTCTTGACAACCTTGGCAAAAGCAAGACCTCCACCTCTGCTAAATATAGATATATTTTGTGTGTTTGTGTTTGTTTGTGTGTGTGTGTAGTACTGGGTTTTAGCAATACCTTTTATCCTTAGGCCAAAGCTAGAAAGACACCAAAGACCAGGAGCTTATGGCCTCATTGACCTAGATCAATGCTATTATCTTCCGTCCTTTAGAGAAGAGAAAAAAAATCTAAAAAAAAAAAAGAAAAATAAATACAAAATTAAAAATACAATTGTATATGATAAAGAAGATAAAAAGTGATATATTAGCTGTTTTATAAGAAATTTATGTGGGAAAGATGAGAAAAGTAGTAAAATCTCTACCAAAAAGGGGAGGGGGGAGTAAAAAAGAAAGAAAAAATAAAAGTGACTGAAAATCTGGAGCCAAAATACTGGATCTCTTGCTATTGAAAAAAGTAAAAATCAAAGAATAAAAATAAAACCAAACAAACAACAAAAAACTAAACAAACAAAAGAAAGAAACCAACAACAAAAGAGAAAAAAAGCAAAGAAAAGAAACTAAGAATAAAATTTTGAAAAGAAGAGCACAAAATGTAAAACAAGGTATATGTGTGTGTGTGTGTGTGTGTGTGTGTGTGCATTTTTGTGTATTTCCTGGATACCAGATGGCATTTCAGTGTCCAGGAAACATACACACTGGATTTACTGTATATGATGAGAGAGGGTCAGCAGCCACTCTCTAGTTGCAAACAGACTGGATCTTGTCTTCCTGACTTCTTTGCCCTCAATCGGTGCCTGTTCGCTTGGTCATCATTCAGTCCTCACAGAACTGGGGTCCTAAAGTTCTCACCAGACATCCCAGGAGACTCATCACACGGTATCCTGTGACAACAAAGCAGCCCTCCAGGGGGGTGCAGGGGCCACTTTGCACACTTCAAGGATGATGGCCACTTGAGATCAGAAGTTGCACCAGAGCCAGCCATGCACTAAGGCCCCCAGACTACTACTCCTGTTTGTGTGGTCTTCCCACAATGGGGCCAACCTGCCATCAGCCAACCCAATGGGAGAACCACCCTGCTTTCCTGGTATTCAATCCTAGTTGCTGGATGCTGTTTGAGTCTACTAGCTACTCCAGTGAGCAGTCCAGTCCAAAAACGAAATACTGCAAGATAACCCTTTACCATCCCCAGACTTCCATGGGAAAGCTGGCAGACTGGCTGGCCTCTGCCTATACCAAGCACCTGCATTCTGTGTCAATTTTCTTCAGCTCTGGACCTCCTCATTGGCTCCTGAAGTCTCCTGCTGCATCACTGTGACCCCAAAGTGATATTTCTGTGCAGATTCCCCCAGCCAGAGGTGGAAGAAGTCCACTTTCCTCTATCTCACCAGGAGTAGCCAGTTAGGAGATGTCTCTGGTCCACCATCTCGATTCAACCCCTCTTGTTTTCAATTCTTTTGTGTATATACTCAGAGTTTCTTTTATAGTACTCATCGAAGTACTGAGTACATTGGATACTTTTTCCTCCATTTTAGAGATAGATTACCCAGGAGAGTATGTTCCAGGTCTCTCCATGCAAACATAAAAGATGCAATGTCTTCATCTTTTTTAAAGGCTACATAGCATTCCATGGTATACATATACCACAATTTATTAATCCATTCATGGGTTGAGCACTTGGGAGAATCATTTTTAAATACATTGTTTCTTTATTTAGCTAGAGAGTGTATGTAATTATATCAGTGGGGTGTTGAAGCTGTTGGCTACTATGGTGCTGTAGGATATCATAGTTTTCAGACAAATTAGGATGGATTTTATATATCTGGGAGTATTTAAGTTGGGAACATATGTACTTAGGATTGAAATGTCTTCTTGTATTATTCCTTTGACCAGTATATTAGTGTCCATGTTTGTCTTTCATTATTTCTGTTGGTTTAATTCCAATTGTATATGCAAATAAGATTGAGTACCCTGCTTTATTCTTATTTCTATTTGCCTGTAATATTGTTTCCCAACCCTTCACCTTGAGTCTTGTGTTGTCTTGAGAGGTTAGATATGTTTCTTGAAGAAAACATTTAGTTGGTTTGTGAATGTTTATGTAGTCAGTTATCCTGTATTTTTTCAACAGGGAATTCAATTAATTCACATTTATTAGATGTTGATAAGTATGGTGGAGGTCTGATCATTTTGTTGTGTAGAGTTCTATTGCCTAGTTCTATCAATTGGGGCATTGAGAAAGGTCAGCTTTTGATCTTTAGTTTCTGAATGTTATTACTTTGCTGATGGTCCATTGTGAAGATCTGTGTGTAGTATGAGTCTGAGTACTTCCTGCACAAATGGTCTTGTAGTGGCAAATTTTTTCAATGATTGCTTCTCAGTGAAAGATTTTACTTCTTCATTGAATATGAAACTTAATTTAGCATAATACAGTATCTTAGGCTGGAAAGTATTTTGTTCGAGTATATTGAAAGTTAGAGCCAGATTGCTTCTGGTTTATAAAGTTTCATCTGAGTAATTCACTGTCACCCTGATGGATTTCTCCCTGTAGGTCAGTTAGTTCTTATTCCTGACTGCTTGAAGAATTTTCTCTTTCATTTTGACCTTGGTCATGTTCATTACCATGTGTCTAGGAGATGCTCAGTTTAAACTGGCATGAACTGATGTTCAATGTACATCTAAGGGGAGTGTGTCAGAATCTTTAGTGATGCTTTGGAAATGTTCAGTTATGATATTCTCCAGTAGGACTTCCATACTTATGGTTTGTTCTTCTTCTCCTTCATGGATACCTATAATTTGTATATTTGTATACTTCATGAAGTAACACAATTCTCTAAGGAGTTGCTGTGATTTTACTGTCCTTTTCTGCCTCTTTAAAAAACTTAAAGAATCTTGTCTTAAAGCCCTGAGATTATTTCTTCTCCAAGGTATAATATGTTATTAAAACTTCAAATGCATTTTGAAACTCCCTGAATGATGCCTTCCATTCTTAAAGCTTCAATATATCATTTCTAATTTCATAATATCTTTTATTAATTTCATTTTTTTTTTGAGACAGTCTCATTTTGTTGCCCTAAGTAGAGTGCCATGGTGTCATAGCTCATGGCATCCTCACACTCTTGGGTTCAAGTGACTCTCTTGCCTCAGCTTTCAAGTATCTTGGACTACAGTATGTACACAAGGATTGAATCCCCATAAAGGTGTGGGAGATAAAGTGAAGTTTATGCCAGATTTTATGGAGGCTACATCTCAACCATTAAAACAGTTCCCTGAGGCCACAAACGGGTCTGTATGGGAGACAGGATCCTCCCAACTCACCAACATCTTTATGGGAGTCAGCTCAGGGGTGGCTATGTGAGCCCAGTAGTCATAATCGGTGCCTATCAGCAATGGGACCTGGTGATTTTGCTCAAAAATGGGCCTCTGTGAGTCTCAGCTAATCTCTGCTAAGATGGCAGAGATATGACTACCAGGCTTCCTACCAAGAAGGATCTGGGACCAAATCTTCCAGCCCAAAGCTTCTCCAGTGAGTTCCAAGGCCTAAATCTCTGGTTCTATCCCAAAGAGGCAAATTTTACTCTCTATATCTTTTTGACAATGGTCCTATTTCTGTACCCTTGTGAGTCCTTTTGGGCCTCAGTTCCTGCTCATTTCACACTACTTACATGCCTGAAGGGACAGGGCATGCTAAAGTTTGGTCTGTTATGCAGTCCACCCCAACCGAGTACTATAAGGTGGGTGGAGGAGAATCTCCTGCAGACTTAATACAGGAATTGCATGTGTAGGCTCTGTCCCTCAGTCACTGCTCTCCCCTGCACTCAATCTGTGTAGTTTTCCCACCTTCCCTAATCTCTCTGGCTCCCAGACTCCCATGCTATCTCACTGTGCCATGACAATGTTTTCTCTGGCTAGGATGTTTCATTTTGTAGGAGGCTGGAATCTCTACTTCCCAATCTCACCAAGAGTAGCTGATGAGGATATG
Organism: Loris lydekkerianus; assembly: GCA_963574355.1. Lineage (NCBI taxonomy): Eukaryota > Metazoa > Chordata > Mammalia > Primates > Lorisidae > Loris > Loris lydekkerianus. The sequence goes on from CAUYPK010113233.1 coordinate 19,492, forward strand.
TCTCTAGTTTTCCATGTTGGATCTAACCTCTCATAATCAGGGATTTTGAGTTTTATCAAATGCTTTTTCTGCATCTACTGAGATGATCGTGTTTTTGTTTGTTTGTTTGTCATTCATTTTGTTCACATGATGGATCACATTTATTGATTTGCAAATATATGTTAAACATCCTGTGTCCCTGGTATAAATCCCACATAATCATGTTTGTTAATTTTTAGAATTGCTGTTGAATTCAGTTTGCTATCATTTTTTGACAGTTTTGTATCTATGGTCATCAGGTAGACTGGCCTGCAGTTTTCTTTTTTATGTGTCCTTGTTTGGTTTTGATATCATGGTAATGCTAGCCTTGGAAGAATTCCCTCCTCTTAAACTTTTTGTACTACTTTGTGGAGGATTAGTGTTAGCTCTTCCTTACATATATGGTACAGTTCAGCCGTGAATCCATCTGCTCCTGAGCTCTATTTGAAAGGCGAGGTTTTTTATTACTGATTCAAAATCATTACTCACTATTGATCTAACAGATTTTCTTTCTTCTTTATTCAACCTTGGTAGGTTGTATGTATCCAGAAATTTATCTATTTGTTCTAGTTTTTGAGGTCATCAGTGTATAATTCATTAATCTCTGATAATCTTTTGAATTTCTATTGTGTAAGATAAAATAACTCCTTTTTCAATTTCTGATTTTGTTCATTTTTGACTTCTCTTCTTTTTATAATTAGCCTAGCTAATAGTGGTCACCATTATCCTGAATAACCATTATATAAAGGTTGCTGATAAACAGCAAGGTTAGATGAGCCTACTTGCCAATATATGGAGATTGTTTATTGAATCCAAGGCCTGGTGCCACAGATAATTTAATGTACTGGACTCCATGGGACCAGTGAAGTATCCAGGACCCTCTATGCATTTAGTGAAGAATTGACTAGCTATAAATTTTGTGTCAGTAAAAGTACTTTGAAAATATAGACATCTTGAAAACAAGAGATAATTTAACCTTGTAATCTATCAGGGGAAATCTGTTTAATGCATGTTATGCTGATTAATAACATTGATGATGTATGCTTTTGCTTTGTGAGTGTATAAAAATAAAAAAGACATTGAGAGAGCAAAACAGCTCTTTGAAGAGATATCTGAACTGTTCTCAGTAATTGCTGGATTTTTTGTAAAATAGAAGTGAAACTGTTGATCTTTGATCCACTTCTTCATTTATTGGCTTGTTGGAAGGTAGATAGACTCCTTGTTCTGGAGAAATACCTAGTAGTTTATTTTATTCATCTTTTCAAATAATAAATTTTTATTTCATTAATTTTTTAACTTTTAATTTTATTTAGTTTTGTTCTGATTTTTATTCATTCTTTCCTTCTGCTAACATTGTTTTGTTTTGTTTTTTCAATTTCTTTGAGGTACACTTTAGATTGTTTAATTGAAATCTTTCTACTTTGTGATGTAGGCATTTATTGTTATAATCTTTCTAGGTATTTCTTTTGCTTCATCCCACAAGTTTTGATATATTATATTTTTATTCTCTTTTTTTTCAAAAATTTATTATTTTGATCTTAATTTATTCATTGCTCCAATGGTTGGTGAGGAGCATGTTGTTTAATTTTTATGTGTTTTTATTGCTTTCAATGTCTTTGTACTACCTTATAGTTTTAATTCAATGTTGTTTGAAAGATACTCGATATGATTATGAATTGCACAATTTGTTAAGATTTGTTTGAGGCCTAACATATGATCTACCTCATAGAATGTCCCATGTACTGAGGAGAAAAAAATGTGTATCCTGCAGTTGTTAAATAAAATTTTATGTAAATACGAGGAGATGGAGCAAGATGGCAGACTAGAGACATCTCCTTAGCAGCCACTCACAGTGAGAAAGGGGAAAGAGTATTCCAGCTACCTCTTGAAGGAGGATCCTGCCCAGAAACATCTCCCTAGGGACACAGTGAAACAGTGTGGTTCTACAGGAGCCAATGAGGAGATCAGGAGCTGTAGAAGATCAATATAAAAGGCAAGTTCCTGGGTACAAGCCAACTGTTCTCCAGTGGAGGAGGTCTGTCTCGCAGTTTTTCATTTTTGGATTAGGCTGTTTGCTGGAGCTGCCTGGGGGGAGCTTAAGTGAAATAGTGAACTCAAACAGCACCCATGAACCAGGTTTGAATTACCAAGCAGGGTGGAACTTCCATGGGCTTGACTACTAGCAGAGTGTCTCCATTGTGGGAAGGCTGCCCTGAAGGAACAGACCACACAATCCTAGTGCACAGCCATCTCTGGCATGCCTGATGAGCTTAGGCAAACAACAACCTTGGGGTGAGATGAAGGGCTCCTGCACCTCCAGGAAAACCACCTTGTGGCACTATTTGCAAGGTCAAGATATGCCAGCTAAGAAATCTGGTGAGAAGTTCAGGGTGCCAATCCTGTGGGAAATGAATGCTAACAAAATGACCAAGATCTAATTGAAAACAGATCAAACAGGAAGACAGAAATATGTTTCCTCAGGAGATAAATAGTGGCTTTGGCCCCCATCTTATGCAGCAAAACCAGCATGTGTGTTTGGAATTCCCTAAACCCAGAGCATGGCCTGTTGTCCAGACAATACATTGCAATATATATGTTTATGTATTTTGTCTTTTCTTTCTTCTTTTCTCAGTTTTTATCTTAGTTTTTTTTTTTTTGGTGTTGTAGTTGTTAGTTTTGTTTTGTTCTGTTGCATTTTTATTTTTTCATTTTTACTTTCTTCAATAGCAAGGACTTCATTTTTCATATGGGTTTTGATTCCTTTTATTCTTCCTGTTTTGTTTTGTTTTGTTTTGTTTTGTTTTGTTTTGTTTTGTTTTGTTTTGCTTTGTTTTGTTTTGTTTTGTTTTTTGGCTGGGGCCAGATTTGAACACCTCCAGTATATGGGGCCAGGGCTACTCCTTTGAGCCACCAGTGCCACCCATTCTTCCTTTCTTTTTTAACACTCTCCTTTTTTCTCTCTTTTGCTAGAGGTTTTTTTTTTTACTTTTCTCATTTTTCCCACATAACTTTCTCATACAGCAACTAAGATGCTCCTTTTTTATCTCATATAATTTTATTTTTAAATTTATTTACCTAGTTTTTATTTTTTATTTTTTTCTGATCTGCTTTATTCCATTTTATTTTGTACACTATTTATGAGACAGATTCATATGCTGAGGCCTGGGCTATGGGTCAAGGAGACCTTGAACCCTGTGTCTAGGGTGTCTGCTAGTTTTGGACTTTGAAGAGTTGGTACTGTTAGGACCCTACTGGAAAATACTACTTACATTTCCCCTATATTTTGAAGAAGCAGAATCTTGGTTTTCCCAGCTTAATAAGGAGCTTTGGACACAAGGGGACCCACCCAACCTAGCTCCTAGAGTCCTAGAATTGCAAGTGTGAGCAAATCACCCTGCCAAACACTATCATTTTTCCTGTTGCTTTTTGTCCTTGTGTCCCCCTTCTCTCCTTTTTTTTTTTTTTTTCATTTTTTTCCTTTCCCTAAACCCCATCATTCTTCATCTTTTTCTTTACTTTTTTCCTTTTTGCTCTTTACTCTACTTTTGCTTTTGGTCATATACCAAAAGGACACTTAAACACCTAAGCACAGAGAAAAGGTAATTTAAAATTAAGAAGGAAGTGAGAGGAAAAGCTAGGGGTAGAAAGTGAACATGAAGTAAAAACACATGAGGATGAACCAAAATAAATATTGAAAAATGAAAAAAAAATAAACACAATAGAGAAACTCCTTCAAGAGATTATGAGGTAGCTACCACAGAGGATTCCACCTATAAAAATAATGAAAATGACAGAAAGGAAATTTAACATATGGGTGGCAATAACAATGAAGAGAAATGAAGAAGAAATGAAAAATAATCAAATGGAAATCCAAAAATAGAAACAAGAAATGGATGAAAGATAGGAAGAATTTAGAAAGAGTGTAATTGATGGAGTTAATCAGGGAACTTAAAGTTACAGTAGGAATTATCACTAATAGATTAGACCATGGAGAATAAAAAATCTCAGAGCTAGAGGCTAGCTCACAGCTCTTGAACTAACCCAGGTAGATAAGAGGCAGAAACAAGAGAGTACCGGTAGAAAAGAGAACCTTGGTAGAGTGCTTTGGCATCACAGCTCACAGCAACCTCCAGCTGTTGGGCTTCATTGATTCTCTTGCCTCAGCCTCTCATGTATCTGGGACCATAGGCGCCCACTACAACGCCAGGTTATTTTTTGTTGCAGTTTAGCCAGGGCCAGGTTCAAACCCACCACGCTTGGTATATGGGGCCAGCATCCTACTTACTGAGCCACAGACACCAGCCTGAATTATTGGTATTTCTGAAGGTGAAGAATAATGACCCAAATGAATGAAAACCACACCAGATGATATCATGAATAAAAACTCCCAAATATCACCAAAGATTTTGACACACTCCTTTAAGAGGAATATTGAAACCCAGATCATCTCAACACAAACAGAGCATATCCAAGACACATTGTATTTAACCCAGTCAAGGTAAAAATGCAAGAGTACATTCTACAAGCAGCTAGAAATAAGAATCATTTCACCTACATGGGCAGATCCATCAGGGTAATAGTGAGACGGGCAAAGGAATCACAATTTTCACTTTCTTTCCTCTTCCCCTTCAACATGTAGACTTTGCAGAAATGAGCTGTTAAACAGACATATCCTGTGGAGATAGGAATAAGCCCAGAGTCACAGCAGATCCTTGTAAAACCACATTTTTATACTCAGTTTCCCTGGTAATTAACCAACCCCCCACTGTGTAAATCTAACCTTGAAAAGATTCCACCTATCACCCTTCCCCCTCAACTGAAAAATGTATAAAAAAAAAAAAAAATTCTTTTGTCATGAGGAGGCCAGGAATTTGAGATATGACTCCCTCTTGGTGATCTAGCCAATAAAGGACCTCATACCTAATTTGAACTCAATCTTCTGGCATTTTATCTATAATTCTACTCATGTTGGATACATTTGGAGGCCCCAGAAAGACCACGCCAGCCAGATGGTTGGCCTCCCTGCATGGCCCCCAAGAGAGGTCAGGAATTATAGGAAGGCACACCCTCAGATATTCCAGGGCCCTGTAATTTTCCGAACTCCTCCCGAGAGTTCCAGAGGAACTCCGATGGACTCTACCAAAATCTTGAGTCCAAAACTCCCTTTCAAGTGGTAAGTGTTCCTTTTTCTATCTAAGTGTAGTTTGTGTCCAGGAAGTAACATTACATTCCCAAGAATGAGCCATAAAATAATCACTGAGACATTATTGCCATTGAGACGCTGATGAGTGCCCTGGCAAACCAGGTTAGCACACAGGGAGGATGACAGGGGACCAAGAAGGACATGTAGGGGATCCTGAGGGCTTCCTTGTGCTGGTTAGGCTTCTCCCACGTTTGTAGAAGCACCGGGATGCCTGTGGGGTTTCTCAGCCTCAGAGGTTCATTCAGTTTGTTCTTTGTGCTTTTGTTTGTCATCATTGCCATCAGTGTGCATATTATTGTCTGTCCTGATATAATTTCTATCCTTTTCAGTTGGGTTCACAGTAGGGGGGAACTCAATAAAGTAAACTCCTTACACCCCTCCAGTGCATGTTAAAGAACTTCACTGCTGGCTTCGCTAACAACTATGGAGTCCAGTTTTCTAAGAACTGCCTCCAAGTCCTCTGGGAAGTTGAATGGCTCAGCTTTAATGTAGGGAGCCTTCCACTGGCTCCCTTGACCTGGCTTTCATGACTGTGGTCCATCGAGTGGTCACTAGGAAGCCAGGTCACCCAGCCCAGTTCCCCTACATTGACCAGTGGTTGATTATACATTATAACACACCCCCAGGCTTTGCATGTGTGCAGTGGGTACAACAAAGATGCACCTGGTAGCTGCTGACTGGCATGCAGGAACTGGCTCCTGCACTGGGAGAAGGCTATGGCATGGTAAAATCAATCCGAGATGCTCACTACTGGAGTGGAAGCAGAAGTCTAATCAACCCATGGGTGTTAGATTGCTGGCAGAACTTGTGAGAGGTGTAGGAGAGAGTGTGGGTTTGGTGGGACTGAGACTAGATACGAGGGAAGGGTTCCCCACTTCCCATCACAGAGCCTAGGGGATTATTGGTCCTCCTCCTGTGGCCTAAATGACAGTTCAAGTAAGAAATAGAGGCTGACCAGGTTAAAAATGAGTTAGAATTATGTGCATATAAGTGCTTGGAAACTGACTGAGATGGGTGATAATAGGCAAGGTATCATGCTCCCCCACTTTTCACAGTGTGAAACAAATATAAGACTGGCCCCTGTCTGTATTCCTGTTAGTAAAATGTTTGTAGTTTACCTCAGGGAAGAAGATGCCCTGTTAAGAACTGTGCTGAAGCATGTTGAAAAGGGGATTACAGGAGACTGCTGCAACCATGTCTCTGAGAATATTGAGAACTTTGAACAAAAATAACTTATGCCCTGAAATTTATGTAATTATGATATTATTTAAGATAGTGTTGGTTTCAAACCTACTATGAAAGTTAAAAGTTTGGGAATTCTGGAACTTCCACCTCTGTAATATTTCTAAATTTATTGGATTCAACAGTGAGCTTGTATTCTTGATTTTAAACCTCTAAATTGTGTGAGACCTGAAAGCTCTCACTTAGAGAGCTTTACTCTCCTACTTAGGTGAGCAGCTGCAGAGCACAGTTTGGCTCACATGGCCCCTTTATTCCCTGCTCTAATTTTTCCCACGGACTATTCTAAAAGAAACTACATGTTCTAGGTGGCACCTGTGGCTCAAAGGGGTGGGGTGCTGGCCCCATATGCCAGAGGTGACAGGTTCAAACCCAGCCCCGGCCAAAAATTGCAAAAAAAAAAAAAAAAGAAAGAAACTGTATGTGCCTTTTTTTTGTTTGTTTTTGTTTTTGTTTGTTTGTTTGTTTTTTGTTTTTTACTTTTTGTATTGGACTCAGATCCTGTCCTTAGTGGCCATCTTTGCCATGTAGTCATGTGAGACTTAAGGGAACAATGAAAAGACATCAGAAATAAGGCCTATATTATGGTTTTGATACTGGAGTTTCCTTCTTCAGTGAGTCCTTCCTCTCAGAGATTGAGAATTGAGCTGAAGGGCCATACATCAATGATAAAATAGTATTTTGTTAGATGGAAGGGCATGCACAAAGAATGAAAAATGTCAGAGCTTCTGGCAGTGGGGAGGAGGTTCAAGTCAGAGGTCTCATGCATGGGACCATTGTCTAAAATTAATATTGTTCCTAAGAGATATATTGGCTATGATTTGGTAGATGAAAAAAAAAACACCTTTACAAACTGAATGAATGTTTCAACAAATAAATGAATGCAGTCCCTCCTCTGGGGCAAGGTTATTTATTAGGTTTTTGCAGTAGGGAGGTGATTATGGTGTGTGCTCCCTGTTCTGGCTGCTTTGTTCCTTGCTTTGAAAGAGTTCAATTGGTGTGTTCTACTGAGTGCAACCTGTTTATACCTAAAAATGGGAGTCTGATTTTCTGAGCTAATCTGAGCCTGAAGTATAGGGAGTGCCCTGTCCAGCTCTGAGTGAGAAAATGCTATAGCAATATTATATTCCATAAAGTGTCTCTCATACAAAAAATGTAGTAATTTAATTGTTCAATTTGTTTGGGAAACTGAGTCTTTGTCAAAGAACAAGACTCTTGTCTTTTTAAACCTTCTAGTTATCAGTTTAGCCAAATAAATAATTAACTTCATAGTAAACTGTGATCCTGTTTTGTGAAAAGTGAGTTTTTGAGAGTAAGAGAAATTAAACATAAAGAAAAATGGTATTGTGTAAGAAAATAATCTTGTGGGATAAACTTTGTTCTGAAATATAATGATTATTTAAGAAAGTGAAAGAGAGGGCAAAAATGAAAGAACATTTAGAATGTTTGTAGATTATCTGTGCAGGTTAAATGAATCTCATAAAATAAAAATTTATGAAGGAATTTACATATAATCCAGTTAACTATATATTTCTTTTAAAATCTTTTGGCTTGTAATCTTGTTGAACAAATATTTTAAGCATTTAATGTTTGACAAACCTTCCAAAATCAAAACACTAAATTGGTCTTTTTGAAATATTAAGACCAGTGAAAATCTGATAAAGACAAATTAGACTTATTTTATTAAAAATGCTTATGAAATATTATCAAATATAAAATGGTAATAAATTTTATGTAAATTACATTTATATGTATATTTTAATGTTATAAAGTATTGGTCTCTTTTTGTGTACATTGTAAGTAATAACTTTAAATCATTTCAGAAAGTGTTTTTTGTAACTGACTGAGTCCAAAGTTTATCCTTCAAAAGGAATATTAGGTGAGGCTGATGAAATCTCTCAAATTCAAATTTCTAATATCATTGAAAACTAAATACCATCAGACTAAAAACAAACTTTTGGAACTTAAATTTGAAAGTTTACATGTCTATGAGTATCGCTAACCTAACTTCAATCAGAACAGAAATCAGTTACATGGAACTGGCCTGGTTTGTTATGGCTTTTTGTTTGAAATATTGCTGATTATTTCTGTGTTATATTTTTCAGAAACCAAGAAAACCATTTTCTGTCTCTTGAGCTACTTGTAGCTGTTCAGAACTGTAGGTACTTACAGGCTGAATTTGAAACATTTATTTTTTCTCTCTCCTTAATTTCTCCTGAATTCAAAAGCCATTTGTAAGTATTCTTAATTCCTGACAATACAGTTATTTGCATAAGTTCAATAAGATTCGGTTTTGTTCTATAGAACATGGTAAAGGCACTGGTTATTTTATCAAGGCTTTGGGTGGAATAACATTTTTAGAGATGTCCAGACTGTTGTAAGGAGTTAAGGACAATAAAAAAAATTCCTTTGGAAAAACTGGCCTGATAGCCATCAATAACTTTTCTTGATCTGTGCTAAATAATGAAGTTCACTTTCTGATGGGTTCCCAAATTGAAATGTGCTTGGGGACCTTAGGAGAAGAGGAATTTACCCAATGCATACAGGTATCCAATGGCACTGATGAAACCTGGGTTTGTGAAAGACTTTCAAGTCTAGAGATTCCTTATAAAAGGTTTCAGCAAAGCTAATTTTAAAGAGAACAAAAATCCTAGATTGCTAATAATTATTCTTGCTTCTCTTTATGTAAATAATCAGACCCAGTATACTGAAAGTACAGTTTATTTTGGCAATTGAGATAATTTTGTTAATTTGTTTTTAGTAAAGAGAGAAATTGGAGAAAGAGAAATGGTTCAACAAGGAAAAAATTGTGTCCCATCTGTATTAAATTCCAGCCTTGTCTGCAATGCCAGCTCATAAAATGAGACATAGTTGTTTTACTAAAATGATCTATTAAATGAAACTAAGAGACTGGTCAAAGAATATGGAATTATATACAGTAGTTATATTTACTCTGAAGACATAAAGCTCAACAAAGACCACCTGTTGGCTACACTAGAATTTATATAGTATTAAACATTATCTGCTGTGCCTATATACATACCTCAAGAAAAATTGGAACCTGAATGAGAATTTCCCAGTAAATAGTGTAATTGTGATATGGCCTTATAAGTGGCCCCACACTCAACTGATGATCAGGAATATTCACTTGAATTGTCCAGAACGTTCAACCAGTTCTGTAGGGATTCTTAAAAATAGGTATAATCTTAAAAACTGTACTAAGTTTGTAAATAAGAATACTAATATTCTCACTGTGTAAACTTTAGCCTCAACATTCAGAACTTGTAGATGTTTGTAGGTAACTGCAAAATGTTTTCATTCTCTTACAATGAACCCAACCTTGACTCAGTCTCTGTCAGTGTAAGGGAGACAGAAAATCACAAACATATGCAAGGTGGCTGAAATCATGCAGAATTCAGATGAAAGCCCTGTGAATTTCTGTAAAAGACTGTATGAAACATACAGACTGACAAAATATTGTATGAAGTTACTAAAGGGAGAGAGAATAGGTCAATTAAGTAGAAATTTGGCCAACCAAAGCCTTCAAGAGGCTAAAGGAAAAACTGTGTGTGATCCTGGTGTGTGTCTTCTCTGACTCTGCCATGCCATTTTGAACTGTATGTATCAGGAAAATAAAGAAATAGAACAGTGGGGGAGTGTTCACTCCAAATGTAGCATCCTGAGGAGGACAAGTTATTTATCTTTCTAAGCAACTTGACAGGGTCTCAAAAGGGTGGTCCCATGCACTTTCAGCGAGTGCCATGTTGGTGCAAGAGTCTGCTAAGTTGTCTTTGGTACAAAACTTATGAGTTTGGGTACCATACAAAGTGGTCACTCTTAGGAACACTGAGAGGTATTGTTGGTTGGCCCATTCATGCCTCACCAAATATCAAAGCTTACTGTCTAAAAATATCAAGTTGGTTATAGAGATTGTATGCATGAGTTCATGCACTTAAGACAGAGGCAAAATAAAATTAAGAGGTTTCTGAGGAAATACTTCTACATTCCCCTATTGGCCACTCTTACTAAGAAAGTTATCCATCATTGTGTAGTGTACAATCAACAAAATGTTAGACAGGAGGGTGGAGCTTGTGGCTAAAAGGAGTAGGGCACTGGCCCCATATACTGGAGGTGGTGGGTTCAAAGGTTCAAACCCAGCCGTGGCCAAAAGCTGCAAAAAAAAAAAAAAAAAAAAAGATAAACAGGGACTTACCCTGCTATCTGTAATTCAGTCCTATAAGGAAGCCCCTTTTGAAGATATGCAAATGGACTATACTGAGTTGTCCAGATGTAGAGAAAACTTGTGCTTACTAATTCTGAAAGGGGTACACTCAACCGGCAAAGATCTCACAAACCACCAAGGCTTGTCCAAAAGAATTTTATTGGTGAGGGAGGGATGCTGCAGAGCAGCACCAAGGAGGAGAGAAAAGAAGAGAGAGAGCAGGGAGAAAAGGGAGGAGAGAAGAAAGAGAAGGGGGGAGAGATGGGGAGAGAGAGAAGAGAGATCAAGAGAGACAGAGAGAGGAGAGAGAGGAAGGGAGAGAGTGAGAGCAAGCGTGCAAGAGAGAGCTATATAGGTTTGGTTACGGGAAGTCTTAGAATAGTGATGGAATGGTAGAATAGCCAATAAGGAGTTACTGCTCTGGCCAGAAGAGGCGCTAGGGGAAGGATATAAGTTTGAAGTTTTCAGGGGGTAGCTAATCTTGGTCTGTAGAAAGTAGGAGGGAGGGGCTTTCTCTGGGGCAATTACCTAACATTCCTATCTTCTTGATATGTTAAAAATAGGGGGCTGGCCTTGGGATGGGGGCATAGAGTTCTCTTTTCTGTAGTTTCTTCCTGCTGAGAGGGGCTTATAGTTTCAATTGGTGAACTAGAGGATGATTATGATTTTTATTGTTGTTGGGAGGATGCAAGTTTTTGCTTTCAGACTGTCCTTTTAGCGGTGGTTGTTTAGAAGTGGTGTTTAGGAAAGTCTTGTGGTTTGAAGTAGTGTAGTTCATTCATGAAGAACAGTTTCTCTTGTAGGTTTGAAGTATGAACTGAGTACCTGTTGAGATAACTTTGAGAGTTGTAAGTTTGAATAAAACGAGTTATTGAGTAGGAAATGTTAGCTGTTTCTGTGTCTATGTTAGCTGTAATTTTCACCGTTGTTAGTAAGTGAAGTCTGGTAACTTGGGTGGTTCATTTTACATAGGTTGTTGGATAGAGAGAAAGAGGAGGCAATGGAATGGATTTATTTTCTGTAATAATTTTAAAATTAGGTAGTAACATAATTACTGAACAGAGACTCTAAATGTGGATCGGGAGAATTGGGTATAGTTTTTTGCAGAGAAACTGGAAGGAAGGATGGCACTTTCTGTGTAACTTCTTTTTTGGTTTGAAAAGGAAAGTGACTATATTAGAGCACTTTGATAGGTTTAGGCCTGATAGGGAAGTGGTGCCAGTAAAGTTGAAGTAAAGAGGGTATGACTGAATGACTTGATTGAGTGAGGGTATCAAAGGTTTAGTTTTATGTGTGTAAGTTGTTAAATTAAGAGATGTGGGGTTTGAAAGGTTGAGAGATAAAATGTTAGGAATTATGACTGGGGCAGTTTGAAGTTTTGTGTGTAAGAGACCTTGAAGATCTAATCTAATTTAGTAGCCAGGTTTATATTTAGGGTAATGTTTTAAAAGCGAGTATGCTTGTAAGATGGAATTATAAGTTAGATTAAGATTTAGTTAGGGTGTGTGGGTGGAGAGGTTGAAATTTTGGATTTGATTTTGGCTAATTTCTTCTTTTAAAATTTGAGAATGGGTTTTAATGATTTTGATAATATCTGTTAAAGAGGGGGGGGATAAATTTTGGGTTTAAGACTGTTACGATGAGTTTGTAAAAGTATGGTCAAGGGTGTGGAAAAGTAGTTGTTGATAGTTGTAGATTGGTGTCAGTGACCTTCCAGGGGGCTATGGATTCACAGCCCTGATAGGCACATCCTTTTCTACATTTTGAGTTAGGATTTTGAGTACTGCAAGCATATATTTGGAGGGTATAGTTTAGATAACAATGTTTGCCTAAAGAGACTAAGGTATATGAATCACCTTTAAATAATTCATATAAGGTGACATTAAATAATATATTAGAGTAATTTGATTTTTTAATTAATGTTTTATTAATAGAGGTGTGATATGATTTCCAGGTGTTAGATCAAGAGTTAATGTGCAATTTTTATGTTTATTCTAAGTGGCCAAAGAGTAAGAGAAGTTGAGGGTTTTGTAATTGAGACCCATAAGTATTAGGAGAGGTTATTAGGAATAAGAAAATTATGAGAGGTAATTTAGGTAGGTAAGATAATACTTTATAAATATGGAGTAAAGGAATAGTGAGTATTTTGTTTTTGTGATTATGATGGAGTAATTGTGATTGGATTAATCTTAAAGAGTAATATTAGGAGTATAGTTGTTATTATAATGAAGATGTCTATTTGGTAAGCATTAAGGGAGGTAATGATTGAAATTTTATGAGACATATCTTTTAGAGCATTGGGACGTCAGGTGGAGGATGAATTTCGGTGTCCTGGACCTCTGGAATCCGAATGAGTTTAAGCTTTAGTGGGCGTGTTTCTTGAGTCAAGTATGAGGGAAGATTTTCAGGTGTTGTCTGTTGACTTGTAGTAATAGTTGGATTAAGGAAAGGCTTAATGTGAGATATATGAAACCATCCAGGAAATGAGGCTAATTTTACTACAGTGGGTGTTGATTAAATTACTCTATGAGATCCTTGCCATTTTGGCTCAAGTGGTTTTTTGGGGGGATGATTAGGAGGAGCTCCTAGAACTTGATCTCCTGGGTTAAAGGAGGTGGGTAATGAAGGTGTTGGGATAGGAAGAAGTGTGTTTGTTTGTATCCATAAAAGGGATCGGATATACTGAAGAAGAGAGGATAAGATGAAGGAAGATAATGGGCTATCTGATGGTGTAAGTCCTGGAAGAATAATGGGTCTACCAAACATTAATTCAGAAGGAGAGATTGGAGGGTTTCTTTGGAAGGGAACGTAGGTATAGAAGTGCCAGTGGTAGAACAGTGATCCAGTCTAAGTGAAGTTTAAGGGAAAGTTTAGTTAATATAGATTTTAGGGATCTGTTAGACCTTTCAACTTTCCCTGAAGATTGAGGATGAAAAGGAATATGGAAATGCTAGAAGATACCTAAAGCTTTGGTTAAGGTTTAAGAAATGGTGGAGGTGAATTCAGGTTCATTGCCGGACTGTAAAGAACAGAGGATTCCAAAGTGGGGAATAATGTCTTGTAGTATGATAGAGGCAAAAGTAGTAGCCCTTTTGTTTGTAGTAAGAAAGGCTTTAATCCAACCTGAAAAGGTATCTATTAATACTAAGAGGTATTTATAAAGTTTGATTTTAGGCATGTGTATGAAATCAAGTTGCCAGTCTGTTTCGGGAAAAAGTCCCCTAGCCTGGTGAGTTGGATAGTGTGGGAGGTGAGACTTTGTTTGTGGGTTAGAGTGCTGGCAGATTTCATAGGATGATGTAAGTTGATTTAGAAACTCTGAATCTATTTGTGAGAGAGGAAAGAAAGCTTTAAGAAATTGTAGTAAAGTTTGAGAGTTGGGGTGAAATAACTTGTGGAGATAGATGAGGAGGTCATGAGTGGGAGGTAGATTTGTTTCTTCTTCTATAGCAGTGATAGGAGTAGAAATAAGTAGAAGGTGAGAGGAGGTGTCAGGAGATGATTGTTGGAGAATAGCTGTAAGCGCTGTACGGTTGGCTTGGTTATTATCCTTTGATATAGGGGAGTGGTTAGATTGATGTGAACAGCAATGAACAATGTTTATAGTCTTAGGTAATTTAGAAGCTTTTAGTAGTTTGATAATAAAGTGAGAGTTAAGAGGTCCTTCTTGTATGTTGGAGAGGTAAGGGAGAAGAGTGTCTAGTGTTTGAAGGTAATCATGAGTGTGTGACAAGTCAGAGGGAGTAGGTAAGAGGGATGTAGGATTTAGTGTGGATATGTGTTAAAAGATAATGATGGGTTAGATAAGAGAGGTTTGAAGGTTAAGAATGTGGTATGGTGGTAGGTTTGAAGATTTTTGTATGTTAAAAGATTAGACAGAGAATGAGGGGATAAGACAGTAGTAGGGGAATTAAAAGTAAGTTTCTTTGATTCTTGAATTAG
>CAUYPK010113235.1:0-22796 GCA_963574355.1 Loris lydekkerianus
CCTCCTGTCCATGCCCAGGTTACACCTTCTCTCCTGCTCCCTCCTGACCATCACAGGTTACACCTTATCGCCTGCTCCCTCCTGACCATCCCAGGTTGCAACTTCTCGCCTGCTCCCTCCTGACCATCACCAGGTTCCACCTTCTCCCCTGCTCCCTCCTGACCATCTCAGGTTCCACATTCTCTCCTCCCTCCTGACCATCCCTAGGTTCCACCTTCTCCCCTGCTCCCTCCTGACCATCCCTAGGTTCCACCTTCTCCCCTGCTCCCTCCTGACCATCTCAGGTTCCACCTTCTCCCCTGCTCCTTCCTGACCATCCCAGGTTCCACCTTCTCCCCTGCTCCCTCCTGACCATCCCAGTTTCCACCTTCTCCCCTGCTCCCCTCTGACCATCCCAGGTTCCACCTTCTCCCCTGCTCTCTCCTGACCATCCCTAGGTTCCACATTCTCTCCTCCCTCCTGACCATCCCCAGTTTCCACTTTTTCACTTTTTCCCTCTTGACTATCCACAGGTTCCACATTCTTCTCTGCTCCCTCTTGACCATCCCTACCCAATCAACCATCCCGTTTTGGGGTCTTCTCACTTCCTTGTCCTTGCCCCTTTTTTTTTAGTACAGGATATTATCACCTCACTTCAACTACTAAAATAAACTGATAGTTTTCTCCAATTTGAATATACCAACTCCACCACTCTTCTATTTATAACACAAAGAGCTGGTATTGGTTCCCCCTGCCCAAATGCCTTTGTTGGTTCTTAATATCATACATGATAGCATTTTACTGCTTAACACAGTAACTAGAAATCTCAGATGCTTTCCTGAGCTCCATTCATTCCAAACAAGTACATGGAGTCACACAATTATTTGTTTCTCTCTGAATATGCTATAATTTCTTGTGCCTCTATTTTTAAGACTTTCTCTTTCTTTTGCCTAAAATACCCTTTCACCATGCCCTTAGGCACACAGTGAACTCCTACTCATCCTTTATGACTCAGCTAAAGTGATCCCTGTCCCTATAATAGGCACTACTTTGAATCCCACTGTACCCAAGCAAACACAGACTAATCATTAAGGATAGGAAAGGCTAATCATTCATCTTTATACCACAGCATTTAGTACACCATCTGGCACACTGTGTTGGCTTTATAAATATCTGTTAAATAAAGGAAGAGTGAGCTATGGGTTTTCAAAAGAAAGAATAGATAGTTGGAAAACTGAAAGGAAGGAATGAGGTATTTCGGTTTGAATGACCTCTGGTCTAGACTACCTCCAAAGTCTTCTACTTAGTCTATGAATTAATAATCATGCCTCACTCTTATCCAGCCCTCCAGCGGCTTCCCAGGGAACTTCTCAGAGATGCCTTCCCAGATCATTTTATCTAGCTTTCCTACTAACCCACCTCCCACTCATCACTCTTTTCTCATTACCCTATTTTCTCATCTTCACAGTTCATAAGAGTATGTGAAATTATTTTTACCTTTTTTTCAGTCTCTACCACCAGAACATAAATTTTATTCACCATTCTGTGTCCATCAAAAAATTTTAAATAATATCTACATTTTCTCATCAGTTCTCAGGAAGTTCTAGAAAAAAAATCCTACGAAACTTTTGATCTTAGGATTTGGCTTCACTAAAAAAAAAAAAAAAAAATGAGCATAATGAATATATGTAGTATCAAATATAGATTATGTAGGTATAAGAATAATCTAATCTAAGCATCTTAATCAAACAAAAGGATAAAACTGCTATCAAATCTTTATATTCTCATAATCATGGCTTTCCCTATAACAAAAATTTGTAATCATCTCTTGTAGGCAGGAACTATTTTGCTAGGCTACAATTTTTATATCATTCTGAACAGAACATGTCTGCATAAAGAAATTGTATGACTTGTCTTTATAGGAAATTACTGAAAAGTAAGCTTTCAAAAATACTGTGTGTTGACTCCAAAATAACTGTTAATGTCCAAGCATATAAACAAAAACAAATTAACAACATTTCAACAGCTCTCAAAACGTTTATAAACATAAAGATTATTTCTTTCTAAAAATATGAAATCAAGACTTTTTTCATTTTAATAATGCTTTGGGATACCTCTAAGTCATTGAAATACAATTTTCAAAGAATTACGTCATCATATAATAAACTAATATAATTTTAGCAAATTGCTTTGAAGTTATAGTTCCCAATATAGTGTCCCTGTTAAGTATGAATATTTAGAATTTAAATATTTGTGCAAGTTGCCAAATGGGCCAAAATATTTTAAAATCATATGGCATTATTTTTATAGCTGGGAAGTTCAAGAAAATAAAATATTTATTTTGTTCATGAACTCTGCTCTTCTTTATAATTCATATTTTACAAGTGCTATGATTTTCATAAATGCATAAGAATTTGAATGACTACACATTCACTGTAGTTTGCTTTCAGGTAATGCTAACTTTTAGAACCTACAAGTTCTCTCCACTGTTGCATTTTCTTTGAATTATTAATTAGATATCCTGAAATAAAGTCTCCAATTTGTAAAATTGTATATTTAAAACCTTAATATAAGTTACTATTGAATCTTATGGCTCACCTTATTAGTAGATAATAATGGATGACGATGATAAGGTAATAACACAGACCAAAGATTCCTCTTCCTCCACTAGCATTTATTGAACGCTATGACTTACGGTACTGACATGTTTTTTCTCACTGTAAAGTAAACTATATGAAGTAGGTACTGTTAATATTATTATTGGACAAATGAGGAAAATGAGGCAGAGAGAGGTTAAACAATTGCCCTCGGTTACGAGCCTGCACATCCAAACCAGGCAGTATCACTCTAAAACCCTTGATCTTAAACACTACATTTAGTAAGAGCTAACAGACAGCATGCTTTTAAAACAGAGCTTGCTGCAAGTAAATTCTTGAGGTTAGCAGTTATTACATTATTTCTAAGCTCATTCACCCATTCCATCATAAGAGATAACAAAACTGCATTTTACTGGGGCTTTTTGATTTGTCTTCTAAAAATTACAACTACAACCTAAAAATTATAACATTTTAATGTAAAATACAGATAATATTTTTTGAGTTTTGAAATAGGTTCAGACAAGAAGATCGTTAGTTAGAAGGTAGCTGGGTAACTTTCTCATGGTTCTTCTCTTAATAGACTCTCTCCTTTGTATGAGAAATTCATTCCATGTGGCTCAAGAACAGCAGACTCCCTGATCAGAGCCAGTTCCTGCACCCTTTCATTCAATGGAGTGTGAGTATGACTCAGAAGCTCACATGAGACCACCAGCCCTAGCTTGGGGTAATTGGTTCAGGGATGTTGTTTTAGCCAACCAGAGTCATTCGGAAATACTGTATTTTTGCCAGGTGGGTCTATCAGGCAAGGTCTTTCTTTTCCGAAGTATACTCTGCCATGGGGGTGTAAAACTGAACAACTAGAGGCCTTTTATCCACCACATGGAAAAAGTCATTCTGAGAGACAAAGAGAAAGGCACTTCAATCTCAAAACTCAAGTCCCTCAATCCAGCAGCTCATGGACCCAAGGACAACCCTAGATAACTCAGATATTTGCTCTCATAAATTACAGCCCCATTTAAAAAATGTATGATTCAACTAGTTGAAATCACAACTTTCTACCATCAAAGACTCTTGTTATTTTTCTTCATGGTTTTTGTATTTTCAAAAATATTGTAAATCAAATGCCTCCATTAATTAAAAATCAATTTGATTTATCAAGAAAAAACATGTATTAATAAGTCTCTTTGGAACTGGAATTTTATCAGTAAAATTCTGATGCCTGAGATGGGTAAAAGGATACTTAAGACATTGTTTTTGTATTGAAAATATGTTAGAGTAGCTCATTTTTGCCTTAAAGACCCATCAAAAACTAAGGAACCTTGATTGGCAACTGCTTTTCTACAGGCTATATAACAAAATAAAACATAAAGAAAAATACTTGACGGCTCTTGAGTGTTGAAACTATTTGTATACTTTTATAAAACTCCTTGAATTCACCATTCCCTACCAACAAAACTTCAAGGAAGAAAATCAATGTACTTTACTAATTTGAATAAAACATTCAAGTGCCATGAAAATTAACATCTAAGCCCTGAATTCAGGGTGTGCCTAATGAAAATCAGGCAGAGAAGCTAATGGGAAATTTAACACAGGCCAAATGTCATTATTGTTATAAGAAATATACTATAATTAAAACACTTCTCAGCCCTGGCCAATGACCTACAGTAATAATGTTTTGTTGACCTTATTATAAAAATATTATTTTTATCACTAATTCAGTATAAGAGTCCCCTTTTTGGTCTTCGGTCATAAATAATAAAGAAAAAATCAGCACCTGATCCTTCACTGAAGCATAAAAAGTAATGCAAAAACACTGACTAGTTAAAGAGGAAACCAATTCCAAAGCCACAGTGAACAGGAAGGGAAGAAAATAAAAACAAAGACACTTTATAGATGAAAGAATAAAACTAGTAGACATGGCTGATTCTGGCAAAAGATAAAGGAGATATGGAGAAAGCATTGGATTTCATTCATTTCTACATTACCCACGTTTTGAAAAGCACAGGGCTGTGGTCTGCACATTAGAACTCAGATTGATTACATTCAATGTGGATGGAAAGAACATTTCTTTTGAATTATTATTGTGTCTTAAACTTATTTAGAAAATTACTCTCTCAAATGACATTTGAGTATTATAAGATAATGTACAGCTTCCCTGGAGGTCCCTGGAATGGGATTTCACCTGTGAGCTCAACCTGCCATTTCTCTTCTCCTCTGGCTAGTTAACCACAGGAACCTGCATTTTAGGAGAATTCACAGTGCTTTGGACTGTGGGAAAATGAATGTATTCACTTTATTTAGCAATATACATGCAATATGCTCATAGTAATGGCCAAATAGCATTGGTTAGGGCAAGCTTTTTATGTAGAACATCATTTTGTGTATTTTGTGTATTATGAGGGGCAAAACAAAGTCTCATAATTTTTAAATAGGGGTAAGTTGTGGCAAAAATTCCATAAAGACCTTTTAAAAATTTAACTATGTTAACGAAGGAAAGCGATACAGTAAACCTTCAGCGATCATTTTCATAACACTATTATTCTGATTAGATTCCCTAGAGGAAAACAGAGTCCTGTGAAAATGGAGCCCATTATAGGTAAGTTTTAATAAGGGATAGGGGTGGAAGGAAAGAGGAGACTTCAGAGCAAGGGCCAACAACTCAAATAGCTTTGGAGCCATAAGATAACATAAACGTGCTTGACTTAATGGATGAACACATCAAAAAGTGGTAGGCTGAGGCCAAATTTTGGGAGCGTCTGTCCCATTCAAAGGCATTCAAACTTAATTTCTTAAAAAGAAAAATTGCTTACTGAGCAAGGACAATAACTACAGTGGCCCCAATTTTATGATCTCTGCTTAGATCAATATTGCAAAACTGTGCTGCTCCACAGAACACTAACATCACTGAAGATGTTCTTAGGTGCCCCATTAAATCAAAATGAGTAAATACACAAACATACAAAGTGAATTTTATTGGAAAAACACTTGGGAAACATGATATGTACTGGATTATCTTCTGTTTGCCTCTCTAGACTAGTCATTCTTCACAGTTCTTGGTCTGCTTTCTGCTAAGGGATACCATTCGAGGGCTCTTTTGCTCTTGGTTGTGGTTGGTTTCAGCCAACTGAGCACACATGTAGGAGATTTTAATGTACCAGTATTCATTCTCTGCCAGGTTGCAATAAGTTGCCTGTATCTTTCTAACTATGGACATACTTAATCGACTCTCTTCAGGTTGTAGTAACCCCTCTAACCATTTGCCCTTTTATACCAGGGGTAGTAATACTGTTACAAGATCCAAAATATTGCTATCCCTTGAGACCTTCCTTAAATTCTGCACATATCTAGTCCTCCTAGCTGACAAAGTTTCCTCAAGTTACAAGTTTGAATGTGCCATATATTTCTTGCCAGGATTCTGATAATAGGTAAAAAGAAATAAAACTGGTGTTTAGGTTTTTTAAAAGACTTCCCAGAGTCCTTAAAATGGTAGTGTGAACTATGCATATTCAAGAGTGGGATATAATATACTGTGCATTGGACACTGAACCAGAAGGGAGAGACATGTTCAGACAGGAAGTGGTTGAGGGGGTCTGAGGAATCAGGGAAAATCAAAGCTTAATGGATGGTGGCAGTGAGAATGGGACGAGACAAGACAAACTTTACTAATGCATAATTTCTCAAGTTTAAAGTTAGGGGAGAGCAAATTCCAGGAAAAGTATTAGGTAATGTTCACCTTTAAGTGGAAATAGGATTTTCTGCATGCTTGTAGATCCTTGGAAACTCTTTAAAGGTTCCTTCTTTTCATTTTCTATTCCTTTCATTCTCTTTTTCTTTTCTTTTTCTTTTTGGTAAGCATTTCATTCAAGATCTTTAAACCAATAAAGCTAAGGGAAGTGTTTGGTACTTCCTTTCTGCTTTTTACTATACTTTCTGGACCATAAATTAGGCTATCATATTGCTCAATAAAAATGTTCACATAAAAACTTTGCTTCAACTAGTGAAATGAACCTGAAAACAGAACTAGAAACACTGAGGATAATAAAATGCATCTAAATCTCTCCTCTACAAACCTTTGTCAGTAACAAAACATTAAATTTAGACAGTTTTTCAGCACTTCAAAATGGTGTCCCCTATTCTTGAAATGCAATTTGGGAATTCTGAGTCCATCTATCCTTTTCTGAAAGAAAAATTTGTCTAAGAAGTGACCAAACTTGTACATGCACACACCTGTTAGGATTTTATTGCACAATGTAATTTCTGATCAGAACAAGCTGCCTTTAAAAAACAGCTCTTTATTGTTTCTGCCAAATCTGTTTCTGCCATGATCTCCCCTATCCTTCAAATTGCTCAGGCCAAAACTTTTGGTGTCATCTTTAACACCTATCTTTTTCTTACATCCCCTAACAAATTCATCAGCAAATTTGGTCTAACTCTACTTTCAAAATATATCGTGAATTTGGCTACTTTTTACCACCTCCATAGCTACCACTCAGCTAGGTGCTTTTATAGTCATCGTTCCGTTTACATCTCACAACAGCTTCATGGAGAAGGTCTTTGAAAATCTCCTTTTAACAGCTGAGGAAACTGAGCTTCAGAGATACAATAACATGCCAAATGGCACACTTAGGAAATAGAAGGACTGCGATTTGAAACTACGCCTGGAGAATTCCCAAGCTTTTGCTCTTTCTAATGTGGTACACCAGAATAAAAGTAAATGTTTATAAAAATGACTCTTAAAAATTAACATGTAACAATTTCTCTCTCTCTTTTTTTTATTAGTATTAGATCATAGCTGTGTACATTAATGCAATCATGGGGCACCATGCACTGGTTTTATAAACAGTTTGACACATTTTCATCACACTGGTTAACATAGCATTCCTGACATTTTCTAAGTTATTGTGTTAAGACAATCATATTCTGCATTCACTAAGTTTCACACGTACCCTTGTAAAATGCACCGCAGGCGTAATCCCACCAATCACCCTTCCTCTGCCCAACGTCCCCCCTTTCTCCCCTCCCTCTCCCCCTTTCCCATATTCTTAGTAACAATTTATTTCTAAGAAATTATTTCCCCTCTTCTGATTTAGAAGAACCAAAAGGTTTAACTGGTTTGTTCTTCAAAAACTTCACAAGGAAGTGTGTGTGTATACACACATATTTAAAATTTAGAAAGGAAAACAAGAAATATGATGGTATATCATTCACTGCAAACCTAGGGACAACATAGCTTATAAAAGAAATCCAATTAAGAGTTGTTTGGAGGTGACTAACAAGGAAAGGATTATTTATCCCACCACATTCTAAATAGCCAGGAGCCAGGCAGAGAAGCAGCTGGGTGCAAGGAAGCATTAGGGAGCTGAGTCTAGGGTATCGCCAGAGAAGAAGGTGGCAGCTGGGAATGGGGAGGGTTTCAGCATCCAACATTTAAAATGATCCAAACAGGAAAATGCCAGCTGGAAGAACGGGGTGCGAGGCATCCAGTAACCTTCTGGTAAAACCAATTTTCTGTCTGGTATAACAGAAAGCACATGCCACACATTAGTATCCTAGGTTTTTGGAGCTAGGGGGAAGCACATTTTTCCCAACAATTATCTTGTTCATGCTGTGAGTACCACCCTCAAAGGGAAGGCACTGGGGAGGATGACCTGTTATTAAGTCAGCACATTGTGGCCTCTGTCAACACTAGGATGGTTCTTCTGGGTACCAGAATAATATGCCAACGAGACCTTTAAACATTTTATATGTCCCCTAATTTAAACTGGGAATATGGGAATATGATGGTCCCTTAAGGTGATTCACTTTTTAAAGGGTGTATCATTAAAAGGGTTATATAAGTTGATTCCATTAAAACACAAACACACACACACACACACACACACACACACACACACAGAATGAGATATCCACTTCAAGCCTATATGACAGGCATCTAAAGACTGCGGGTTTAAACCCTTAGTTTATCAGCTCTAGAGGCCTAATTTTCTAATCAGCTAAACCTACAGTACATTTTCATCAAGTGCTGCAAATCAGCAAAATATTAAATGAATCTTGAAAAAAATGATTATGAATCCACAGTTCTGTTTGACTGTATAATTCTATTTAAGATTAAAATTACTATCATAAAAAGGCCACTTTCTGAATGTAATTCTACAAAAACATCATCACAAAAGCTTTTACTGCTATTTATGTCAGAATGTATTTTAAACAGTTCTAATCATTTACCTTTGTGGACACTTAATTAAAATTACAAAACCAATTTTAATCTGTAGTCCAATTAATATGCAAATATATGCAAATGTGGTAAATCAAGGTGGTGATTAAGTTAAGGACACTCTATTTCATGTCTGCTTTAAGTGTGAAAACAAACAATCTTTTTTGTAATTGTACTGATGGATTGTGATGTTTATAGGGTTAGTATGGGGTACAAATGTTTATGCATCAACATTATGCCAAAACAAAGATTTTATACTCTGGAGTGATTTAGCATCCAGCATACATTCAGATGCAACAAAGTCATTTTGCAGTCATCTTGTGAATTAGAATAAGGTCAAAGCAAAGTTAAATTTCTATGTCATCCATTTGTATGGCTATTTAAAATTCAACAATCACTTTCTGATGTGTTAGGTAAGAGCCAAGAAGTCTCAAGAATGGCATATTATCGCCCTTTATCATTTAGTGTTCCTAATATAGTGGTTTATCTTTGATACTATTACAGCAATCGTTCTCTCATTAAGGTACAAAGATAGTCAGCCTTTTTAACCCCTCTTTTCCACAAGTTTTAAATATGGAAACGGCAGCTAAAATTCAAGTGACCATGATAGCTTAAGTACAGAAATGCATAATACAGCCTTACATCCAATTTTTCTGTTTCTCTTGTCTTAGATAGTAGTGATTACACTTAATTTTTCGGGGGAAGAAGTGGCTTTAGGAACATGGTTTTTAAAAAGGGTACATGTTTAACTTTGACCGGATTTAGTTTCTTAAATTTGTGATCAGATTTAAGGAGTTTTTTTTTAAAAAGCCTACAACTTCCTTCTAAACAATGTCTTTTCTATTTTCATACACATCTGTTTTTTGAAATGTGTATCTTGACAAGGAAGAAGAAACAGGGTCACTTTAAGAAAAAGAAATACTGTGACCTAAAAATCTGAGTCACATTATGTCATATCTTGGAAAAAAAATAATCTCAAGTCTTTGTTCTTGATGAAATATCTATTAGCTATCATATGACACATTCATGTCAGAAAAACATTAAGAATTACAGGTTTGATCAACTGTTTTTGTACAAATGTGACTGACTTCCCTTTTTTGAAGCCTGAAGAAGCTTGAATCGCTCATGTAAGTTCTGAAGTGATAGTGAGAAGATATTTAGGTCTGGTGCCTTTTTGGTATGAATACTTCATGCTTTTGAGATACTCAACACTACACATTTGGGTATTGATGCACAGGAACTTTAGCAATATAGCATCAATAGTCAGCATCGTGCACTACTTTCTCACTGGATACCTATTTTTCGCAGCTGCATTATTTAAAATAATTTTTCCACTCTTAATTGAAGATGTGCTCATGTATATTTCCCCATTTCACTTAGAAAACTGAGGGAAATAGATCTGATATTGCAGTCATACCATCATTTTTAACACTTGATATACACTTAAAAATATTATTGCTCTGTGAAGGCAGATAATTTAATAAAAAGCAATACACTTTATAGTTATGTTTACTAAAGTAGGTAATATGTCCTTAACGTTCTTCTAGAAACTTATTTCTCCCTCTCAATCTAATCTAATTTTATCATTCATGTTTTAAAATCCTCAAAAATATCTACGTTTCCAAGAACAAAGATCCTAATAAATGTTGAGTGTAATTGCTGCATATATTTTTCCTTTAACTTTTCCACTGCTACCATCATTACTTTGCATTGTACATATTCTTACAAATAAGTTATTCTTCTAAAATATTTTTAAATGAAACTGTATACAACAAACCATTAAGTTCATCTCTCTGAGTCGGTGTTTAGGGACTGTAATTTTCTAAATGTATCTAGTACCGACATATTCAATTATGAAATAGTCTTCATGTGATGATGCACCTAAGACAGCAGTTTACATTTATATTAACAAACTCTATCTTCATTATAGTACAAGGACAAAGCAGGATTCCCTTCCCCAATTTAGATCCAACAGTGAAATACATAAAGCAATACAACATAAAATGAAATAAAACGAGGAACATAAAATGCACTGCATTAAATATTAGGAAAAAAATAGCAAGCATAAAACTGCAGAACCGTCAGTAGAGTGAGCTGTGTTAAGACAATGGACCATCTCAGTGGGAGCAAATGGAGTAAAAACGGTTTGGAAGTTAGATAATCAACATATTAAAGTCAATCTTTTTTGTACTAAATGTATAACATAGCTTTTCTTGAAGATTATTTATATCCTAAAATCAAGGATTTTTCCAGGATCATGAAATTTTACCCATATATTAATCTGGGAATTGTGTCAAGCAATATAGTGGGACTCTTCACCAAACAGAAACGCCCCTACTCCAGCTCTCTTATTAGTGGGTAAATAGTACCCTGACATGACACTAGAAAACAAAGCATTAATGAATAGAAACACAGTTCAAAATATCATCTAATTAAGAGGTAGTCATGATGGGATGTCCTACTGGCTTTAAATGAGAGGAGAGAGCTGTTATTTACAGGACTTGGTGAAAGTACTTAGCTTAAAGCTATATAGTTTGATGTAATAGCAGGTATGGGATAACAGATTAAAAAATCTACAATAAAACAAACAAGACTTTTTAAAAAAAGACATAAAATGCCTAACATTATTAAAACAAATATACTGGCATTTAATTTTTCCTTTTTTACTTCTTGGAATAAAAACCTAGAAACATTTTGCCTTTTGAAGGAATATCAATCACAGGAACAAAACAGAGCTTTTTTTTTTTTTTTTTTTTAACAGTGATCTCAAAATGCTAATTTAACAAAAAAGAAACTTGTGTTCATTATTGTGTAAATTGTGTAAGTACTTAAAATCAATCCAGTTTGTGCTAAAATACATAGGATTTTATGTTTTACAACCACTAACTTTTTTTTTTAGATTGGATACACAGTTTCAGAACAGGCTAAAGTTCACAAAAATGGATTCTTGCTTTCCTTTTCATGTAGTTTACTGATAATCCTGCCTAAATAAACTAATTTGACCTTGGGAATGTCTCACATTCCATGGAGCAGCCCTTTTGAATAGTCTCCAAAACCTACATATCTGAGATGATTTTGGATCTCCTCCCAGAAAAAGCCTTCATCCTAGTGGTCATCTAGCAGGGACGAAAGGCCTGACATTTTCTCCAAATTTCTGGGTGGTTGAATGTTGCCTATGCCAAAGTCAGTATTCTATCCTCCTGCCATGGACAGTGGGAAGTTAATAAAATGAATCATACGTAATATGGCATTATTCTTTGGGCATTCTTTCTCCTAATCAAACAAATCTTTTCTGACATATCATACTCTTAAATCCTGGAAGTTCACAAAAAAGGGGAGGGATGAGAGACCAGTGAGAGCTAGACCTCTTACAGGCAAGAATATAGCCAATTCAAAAATTAAGGCCAGAAAAAGCCTTTGCATCTGTTTGCCATTCTAAACCCAGCCCTAGAGTAAATCATCTCAGGGATTCTACTAAATCTACGGTTTTCTACAACCTTTTTAGTTTGTTTATTTCTTTGCTCACACGAAATGCCACGTATCCAAAAACTTTGGACCAGAGAGCAAACAATTTCAATCTAAGTTCAAGCTGTGGATGATCAAGAATGAGACTTAGTAATTATTTTGCCTTATGCTCAGTTTCATGTGGAGGAAAAACAAGAATCTGATGTCCAGGAAAAAAGAAAGAAAAGAGGTGTGTTTTACATCTTCCCTATAAGGTCCTCCTTTAATCCTTTGGTCTGACTGCAGCAGACCCACATATAAAGGGATGTCAGTGTGTGTGTGTGTGTGTGTGTGTGTGTGTGTGGTGTGTGCCTGTGTAAAAATAATCTTATTCTCTTGTCAGCATTTCAAAATAGAGTATACATATTTTCAATTATTTAAGATTACCTTTAAGACTCATAGAAATTTAAAACTACATGTGGATCACTTTATCTTCTCACATACTAAGCCTCCAGAAGTTTATGTGACTGGACTTATCCAAGGTCACTCAGTAGTTCATGGTGGTTGCTAAGCAGAACATAGCTCTAAACCACATAGAGCAGCTACAAGCAAGGTTATTTAGAAGATAAGCAGGAACTGTATCATTCCCCAGGATGGGGGCCTATCTTCAAAGTCTTTTCAAAAAGCCATAACACGGACAAGACAACAAAAAGAGAAAAAAAAAAAAATCTAAGCAATGTTCTTCTAACTTGAGAGTCCTTAGCATGTACAAGACAGGCTTCAGGTCTTTATTTAACTGAAAAACAAAAGTTTCCACCTAGAAGAAACTCAATGCCAAGACTCTTAAATTTATTGAGCATAGACTACACTTTACTAGTGTTATGAAGATCCTGACTAGTGTTAAGGAACTTAAATATAACAGTGTGTCCCTAAGGTCACCAGCTACAATTCCCAAATTCCCTACATCAGGGGATACCTTGTAGTAGGGATACCTTGAGGCTGACACACAGGATTTTAGAATGTTACAAGTTTTGCCCCATGGCTATATTTCCACACCTTTGCCTAAACGCAAATGAGTAGCCACTAACCTTGGTGAGATCCTTTGAGAGGATAATCTTTATTAATGTCAAACAACACCATGTGCATAAATTATCTGAACTCTTTAAGCTAATTGGAAATTGCATTTTGATAATGACATGGCCAATCCAAATGGATAGCTATGTATTGTGACCTAACATACTTCAAACACGCTATAAAAATGCAGAGCTATGGACTATGACCTTTAAGATTTCAAAAAAGGAATTATTTATGTAAACTAAATTTCCCAACAATTATAACTAAAATAATAATTAAAATTAACATGGGATAGAAAGGCAAAGTACTGGAAATATATTCTATCCCACGATATATCATGATAGGAAATTCTGGATTAATTTCAAGGGAATAATGCTAAATATTCATTATGTCCTTTTGAACAAATAGTTTAGTGCTCAATTAAAGATGGACAATGGTTTTTAAAAACATTGTTTACAAAAGTCCAAGATGTTCTGCAGAGCCCCTTCTGAGTTCACAGGAGGGTACTAGGGTAGTGTGGTCAGGGGGAAAGCAACGTGGAGGCTCTCCCCTCCTGTTCCAATGAAATCAGCTCAACTTCTGATAATGTAATGTTCGGTAAAATGTTTGCTTGGCTAAAACTTCAAAAGCTACCACTTCAGTTGAATGTAGAAATTAAAGTTAACTTACAGGGAAAACTGCCAAATAATTATTTCCCTCAACCCCCAACCACGATGATGTATTCCTGCAGAAACAAAGTGAAATGGGCAGAACGTAGGATAAAAATTCCAGAGCTCAGTTCTGTTGAGTTAAACATACATTTATTAAATTAATAGACTCTGCAAGGAACTTTGTCATTCACAGGGAGAGGATACTGGTGAGTGCTTTGTCTGGACACATGGGTAGTTAATGGCACAGTTGGGAATAGTAATCACATCTCAGCCACCTCATCCAGGACTCTTTTTCAACTATACCAAATGAGAAGGAGAACCTGTTCCTCTTTGATTTGTTGGAGAATCACATGATCATGAGTTAATTATAAGCCAAGACCGTATATATAAGAATCTTTTATTTTAATATAAATATAAACAAAAAAAACAGAATACTGATATAATTGGTGGTAAGCATTTAGGAGCAGGGCTGGAAAGGAGGAGTCCTCTACCATTAATTTTAGCTAGAGCTAATATAAATGTGAAAATGAATTACAAAACTAATATTGTGGAATAACAAACTAATAGGTAATTCACTTGAAGATTAAAGAAAAGGCAACAGCTAAAAGTCATATTAACCTGTGACTGCTTATATTAAATCTGTATTCCATCCTCTTTTTGCTCTAGCTATGCAAAATGAAGAAACAGAGAGCACGTTCCAATCTCATTTTAAAAGTCATTTTTCCCAAACTGAAAAATATTTGTGCTTTACTGTCTGGGATGATTAAAGATAAACAATAACGTTTGGAATTCATATATTTCCTAATCCTGCATAACTGTGACAGAACCAAGCTTCTAATTAGAAATATAAAATGACAGAATTATGAAACTTACAGGAAGTTGAGATATACTCCAGTTCAATGATTTCATTTTACAGATTCAGACACTGAGGTCTTGAAAGGTTAAATAATGGGCCTGACCACACACACAGCTAGTTAGTAACAGTGCTGCAACTCCATCCACCAGCCTGGAGTTCTTTTCACTACAGCAAGCACTTTAAATTATATCCAGAGTATAAGTAATGTTCTCCAAAAATGTGTCAGAGGCTATAGATGGGCACAGAACCAGCCATCATAAACGATGATCATTACTTCAATAAAAAAGACGTTTAACTCCCTCTGACACAACCAAATTATCCAATCACTTCTGCCTTAGTTTCCTTCTTGAAGTACAGATATTTTTGACATATGCTATGTTGCAAAGAATAAAAAGCACAAGTTTTGCCAACATTTGAGGTTGAAAAGTGTAATAACTTTTGAGGAGATAAACAATATGGAAAATGTACTGGATTTATTATACTGATTATAATTGATAATTACAACTTAGAACTTTCTCCAATTCTACCTTACTCATGTAAGCAGAAAGAATTCTAGATGAAATTTGCGAAAAGTTAAAAAAAAAAAAAAAAGCATAGCAAGCTAAGTCATCAGTACTAGAAGTCTGAACATGTGTACAAACATTCTGGGAGAAATAGGAAAGGATGAATTTTTAAAAAGAGGCTACTAAGTTAAACTAAAAGTTGTAACATGCTTTCACGTGTTAAAAGGGGGTTGCTATGAGCTATGACGATGCCAAGGACACTCAACCTCAGGGGCACAGAGTGAGACTCAGCCTCAAAAAACAACAACAACAACAACAGCAACAAAAAAAGGCAAAGTGTCACTTTTCTGATTATATTAAAAGATATGCATCTACCTCCAATCGATTCTATCTTAATAAAGCCTGGGAATAACCAAAATTTCGGGTTTAATTTATTTTAAAGTTCTCAAACATTGGTTTCTTGCATGTGTTTTGATCTTAGACTTTCAGAAGTTTTTCTTGGAAGGCACTTTCAGGAGTTTTATTTAATTATTCTTTTCAATAAGAGTGTGGTGAAGAGAGAGAAACACAAAGGAACCCCGAGGTCACCACAGCCTTCACAAAGTAGTGATCGGATTCAATAAACTGTATTAAATGGCCTCCAGTTGCACAGAACTATGGCTAAGAGAGACAAGTGTTGTTTTCACCTTTTATTCAATTCATTCACACATTTAATTCTACTGCCAAAACTGTTGATGTGTTTTATGTTTTTACAATCAGCTAACAGCAGCATTTTGGATCCCAACTCTAGACAGAACTGTTTTCATCAAGAGTCCTTCTTTTTAATAAACATAGCTAATGTTTCCATAGGTAGCACCGAGATGAGGCAGATATGGAATGAAGCACTAATGGACTGCTGTGATGACCTGAATACTCTGGTAGAAATTCTTGCTCATGAATGATAAGAAACTGTTCTGTAAAATACCTGTATTGTTCAAAAGAATGTCACATGTGCAACAACATCAGGGCCCCACACAAAACACCGCCCTGGGCAAGTGGTGCTCACCTGAAGTGTACAGTCCCAAAACGAAGGCAATTTTAGAAGCCACTTGGAAATCAACTTCTACAAGGAAAGGGGGTAAGCAACCATTGCAAACCTGATCACACTGAGGACGCATGGAATCATAAACAGATTGTATAAGATAGAAAATTACCATTCCACACTACCAACAAGACTTTTGCAGTGTCCGGACTGGTAAGAATCTCCCTGTGTAAAGCCAAGCAGTTTGCTCATTTCCTATGCTAAAATAATTAGCAACACAATTTTTTCACATTATTTTGGAAAAAGGGAAATGTATCTTTTGACACAGATTCTTAGAAAAAGTAAGATAAAAACAAGATTCATAGAATTAAAAAACAACCCTAATCCTTCCTTAACGTTACATGACTCAGCATTACTGTCAGAACCATTGTTTCAAACTGTGCTATGAAGATAAGAATTTTATTATCTAACTAAAAGTACATCATTCTACTACTTAAAACCAGTGCCATGCAGTGTAAGATGGAAATAAGTGGGTGGTCTGTGTGATACAAAATTACTTTTGATACAGTGTTCAATTGAAATAATACAGGTCAAAAAACAAAGCAAAACAAAATAAAACTCTGTCCCAGTACATATTCTGCACATTACAAATTTTATAATAACATTTCAATTCAAATCCAAACATTAGACCCCAAATATACTTACAAATTATTAATAGTAATAGAAATCTAATCTGTGGTGAAATTAAAAGGACATGAAAGTACTCACCATGCATCCCTTACAATAGCCCCCAAGGTAGCCAGCCATTCAGCATCAACTCACCTTTTGGGTCTAGGCCTCCAGATGCTGATCTATAAATTTGTTTTCACCTAAACATTACTCCCCTATGCTCATTCATATTTTATTATGATAGGATTATATTATCCTATTTACTATCCTTATTCTGTTTATAAATCAGCAATTAGTAATACAGAAAGTCTATTAATAACCAGAGAAAATAAATATGTTGTGTGATATCAACACCTACACACACATACACACACACACACACACACACACACACGTGTGTATGGGTGTGTGTATCGGTGTGGGAGACAGGGTGCTCACATGCAAAGGAAAATTTTAATAATTGTTATTCTATTAGCTGTGTCCTGACTATTGTATTTATAAAAAGAAATAAAATCTGAAGTATTATTTTAATTTTTACAACCACAGCAACTGATTTCGCAATAATTTCCTTTGCAAATTTTTATCTAAGTGGGAAAATAGTTTTTTTTAATAATTTGCAATATACTTCATTGTTTTATGTATCTGAAGCACAGTAATTTATGCAATGGTAGGAAACAAGAATCTAAACATTTCTAAAGTCAAACATAATGCATAAAAATGCCATTTGACAAAATTATTTAGATGTTTATTATAAGATATTTTCTGCCACAATTTAGAACTTCTAAATTTTAAAGCTCCAGCTCAATTAGGCCCTGAAAGGAGAACATGGTATAGCACTCTAAACAGCCTACTGCATTCATTTATTGTTCAGTTCACAGCCTCTGAATACAACACAATCCACCAACAGAGTCAGCTTTCACAATTCAGCAGTACAAAGTCTGCAAACACATGTAACCTAGATCCATATTTCCCAGTGACAGCATATGATAGCAGAATGTGAAGTATTAATGC
Organism: Loris lydekkerianus; assembly: GCA_963574355.1. Lineage (NCBI taxonomy): Eukaryota > Metazoa > Chordata > Mammalia > Primates > Lorisidae > Loris > Loris lydekkerianus. Next base: position 18,019 of record CAUYPK010113235.1, read on the forward strand.
TGGTGTCACTACAGTCCTACACTCTACTGCACTTTAAGAGAAAGCAGCTGCTGAGATGAAATGTGTGCCAACTGTCTGAAGACAGAAACGTAAGAAACATTCCTTCTGTTACAAAGGGAGAGACACACACAAACAGACTTGCTTTTAGACGCAACACACACAAAGTTTCTTACTTTTGCCTTTTAAATTTCTCAAAAACATTCAACTATTCTGCATAAGTAGAAACATACACATTTAAGAAAATCTCAACTTCTTCTCAGGAAAGTAACTCCCTCCCAAAAGGTTATGACTATGTCTCTGCAAGTCCAAGGACAACACGATACACATTCTGTATCTAATGAGCCACACACCTGTGGAAACGTAATTGCTATCTATGGAACAGATAACATTGATCAGTCGAGCATTTCATACTAACACCATAAGGTCCTCAGACCTTCCAAAGAATACTTCCTCTGGCATCTACATAAAAATATTATCTTGAAATAATTATATGAAATCTTTGTTCTCACACATTCACATAGAAAGCAGGCTGTCTCTTTTCAAACCAAGAAGTCTGTATGTTTGTCAATTTTAAAAAACCCTTCTCAAGAGGTAAAGTCTGTACATCTGAAAAGGGCATTTTTCCTTTTTCTTGAATAAAGATTGGCAATTTGTTAAAGCATAGTGTCCTGATTTGTATGGGATATATTCTTTCACCAAGGCAAAAAGGAGCCAAAGTACGGTACTGCTATCTTTTAAACACAGCTCTGCCATAACAATGGGAGTGTGACATAATCTGAACTGTTTGGTTATAATTCACTTAAAAACTAGTACAACCTCATTGACCCCCTTATCAAACAATTTATTGTGCATTTGCAGACTGGACAATGAAATAGAGGAGGCAAAGTATTAACGGTGACACTATTTGGCAAGCTCATAGTGCAGTTCATTCAAAAGGCAATTTTAAAATTGAATGAAGAGGTTTGACTAGGCAATAAAAACAGCCACAATGCCAGTGAATAGTACTTAGGAGGAAAGCCTCTAATTATCCTATTTATAAATCAACAGCAATTCTACTGATGACTTCTCAAAGTTGATTAAAATAACTTCAAAAAAATTCTAAACTAGATCATATGCATTTTATTAAACTATAATTTTAAAATATTATCGATTGAAAATGATAAAAACTTGAGAGCAAGAATGAGACAGCATTTCTGAAGAGAAACATTCCTGGGTTGCTCTGCAGCATAATTATAGCACTGCCCTTGGGGAAGGGGATTTTATTTTATAATGAGAATGTTTACACTGTTATGGGGTTCAATCTATCTGGGAGGGAAGGTTAAACTTCTTTCCATTAAAGACAGCCTTATAATGAAAAGCTCCGAAAGGAGAATGGAGTCTAATATAGTAGATGTAATGGCCTATTAAATGATTCACACAAAAAAAATGAATCAAATTCATTGTATCTTACTGCTGTTTTATGACAAAATTGTTGAAAAATAAAACTATTGTCAAGATAATTGCATATTACATAGGCTGCATTACTGTAAGCAGTACTCTTATTGGATGACCTAGAGTCTAATTTTTAGGTACATTAACAGGACATTACATTTTAAATACTTTACATTATTGGAATGTTTTAAAAGACTTCCACTTTTCCTCTGTTGGCAAAATCAATTTAGACTTAAAGTCATGTTGCAATTGTGCATCATTCTTTTTCAATTAAATTTTTCCATATATCCTTTATGATGTCATTCTTACATTCCTGCAACAGATGCTTGTTTATATACCAATTTGCTAAACTGCTGCTTACTGGTAATACACAATTGTAGATGTAACCTCTCTGTCTAGTTTACATCCCCAGATCTCCTCTCAATAAATGTATATTTTCAAAATAATCTGCCTCTTTAACAATAATCTATAATTACCAAACAATCTCCTCTGTTGAAAAAACAAAAACAAAATGTCTCTATATTTTTAGAGTGTACAATTAAATACACATTTCTGGAAAGAATGACATCCTTAAAATTTTAACAAAGGGTGTTTCCAAGAATAAATTCAAATACAATTTTAGAAAAGCATTTTAGAGCCTCAACATAAGCATTGTATGTGTGTTAGAATCCATATAACAAAAATACTTGTGCCCCCTTAATACCTTGGGGAAAATATGTATTTTAGGAGGTGGAACGCAAAAGAAAATTCATTATTTCTGGCCTCCAAGAACCTATCAAGAAATCTCTCTGACTAGCAGTATACCAGAGCTGTTTATTAACTGGAGCCTGAGCAATATGTAACATCACATCCATTTTTAAAGTACTACCATACCAGTGTTAACCAAGCCATATGTATAATCTATCAGCATTGTTACTATGTCTTTGCAAATTTTCAAAATAGAACAATCAAAGCCTCCCACAGATTAAAATTTAGCTCACTGAATTAAAGAAATCCATCTATTTGGGGGAAAAAAAGAATATAAGAAATATATATTGATTTTAGATTTGTGAGTGAACACAGACAAAACTACTTTTTGCACATCAGTACTTAATTTGAGTACAGTGATGCTGTGATTCTGTTAAAGGAAGCTCTTCATTTAAAAAACATTTATCTCTGAATATATATGTGTGAAATTCTGGCACTGAAACTTTCATAAGAGTCTTGAAGGAAAATTGTCATGTTGGATCAAACACTAAGCAGTATCACCTCTTTTTCAAAAATAATTTTCTGTTACAACTGAAAATATTTTTGTCTCACATATAAACAAATTTCTTCTAATTTTACAACCTCATATTTATCAGGGGATTGCCTGTCGTTAGCATATTTTGCACCCTCAAGTTACTGAAATTACAAAATATTTTGCTTTAAAAGGAAAAATGCCTCTCCTGAAAGATCTTTAACTGCTTACTATTGGTATTTATATTTAAAATTTGTTTACCTCTTTCTCATATTACTGTAAGTCAGGCCTTTGTAAATTCTGCATGGGGGAGTATTTGTGAGTTTCATTTCTTCCCATTTCTTCTTCCTTCCTTCAGGCAAGTATTGGGGGAAAAGTTGAGCTTTCTGGAGAGGGTGTCTTGAGGGCCAAGATAAGATGAGAAAGAGAAAATTAAGTTTTGTTTTTTTTTTTAACCTTTACTATTTAATTGTCAAAGAACAAAATCTAGAAACGTAAGTGAAGAAACAAATACCTAGTGATATGGTGACTGCTTAATTTGGGGCTTTTGTGGAAGAAGGAAAAATATATGTGAATTGGCAGGGCACGAAGGTCAAAGCAGCTCTGGAGAAAGTGGCAGCCATTTAGCACAGTTGCAGTTGGTTAAGTTAGGATAAGGCAGGAGAGATTTGATAGGAGCACTGAAGAAAACCTTAGGACTCCTGCAGGAAGGAAGCACCGGGGCTCTCTACTCGCCTCCTCCACCTAAATAATGCATGAAGGAAAAGGGAAGGAAAATGGAGGGAGAGGGAAGAAAAAAGGGGGAAAGGCAAAGGAAAGGTGGGGAGGGTTGGGGAGAGCAAAGACAGCTACAGAGGAAATCTGAGTTCCTGGCACATGTCCACGTCCTTGCCAAGCATTTTCTAAAAGAAGTCTGAGCCACGATGTCAGTAATATACGTGATTGAATACAAAAATCTGGGTAATCTGACTCAAGCACAATATTTGGATACCAAAAGCTACAAAGCACTTGGGTGAGGGTATACTGTTTTGTCAAGTACGGATGGGAAGATTTCCAGTTGTGTTTAATCCTTCCTCTGTCTCTACCATTTTCTTGGTTACATGGTAGCAGAAAGTAAAGTTGAAGCATGTGAGAAAGAGAGAACATGCCCACATAGTTGAAAAGTATAATGATTATAGGAACATATACCATAATCCCATTTACATTACAGATGAAAAAGTTAAAACTCAGATCAACTGACTTGCCCAGGATACCACACAGCAAGGCAGAAGCAGAGCTGGGAACTGAGCCCAGGTTTCTCACTCCCAGTCATTGGCTCTGTGGTCATTTTTATTTATTTATTTGTTTAGTTATTTGTTTGTTTGTTTATTTTATTGTTGGGGATTCATTGAGAGTACAATAAGCCAGGTTACACTGATTGGATTTTTTAGGTAAAGTCCCTCTTGCAATCGTGTCTTGCCCCCAGAAGGTGTGGCACACACCAAGGCCCCACCTCTCTCCCTCCTTCCCTCTCTCTGCTCTTCCTTTCCTCACCCCTCCCTCCTTCTTTCTCTCTCTGCTCTCTCCTTCCCCCACCCCCGCCATGACATTAATTATCATTAATTGTCCTCATATCAAAATTGAGTACACAGGATTCATGCTTCTCCATTCTTGTGATGCTTTACTAAGAATAATGTCTTCCAATTCCATCCAGGTTAATACGAAGGATGTAAAGTCTCCGTTTTTTAAAATGGCTGAATAGTATTCCATGGTGTACATACACCACGGCTTGTTAATCCATTCCTGGGTTGGTGGGCATTTAGGCTGTTCCCACATTTTGGCGATTGGTAAATTGAGCTGCAATAAACAGTCTAGTACAAGTGTCCTTATCATAAAAAAAATTTTTTCCCTTCTGGGTAGATGCCCAGTAATAGGATTGCAGGATCAAATGGGAGGTCTAGCTTGAGTGCTTTGAGGTTTCTCCATACTTCCTTCCAGAAAGGTTGTTCTAGTTTGCAGTCCCACCAGCAGTGTAAAAGTGTTCCCTTCTCTCCACATCCATGCCAGCATCTGCAGTTTTGAGATTTTGTGATGTGGGCCATTCTCAGTGTGGTTAGATGGTATCACAGTGTGGTTTTGATTTGCATTT